>PVKM010019197.1:0-24424 GCA_004027735.1 Carollia perspicillata | reverse complement strand
TTTTGACTCCACCAAACCAGCTCTGCAAGAGGTGCTGGAGGGCCTGCTTTAAGGAAAGGAAGAAAAAGAGAGAGAGAAAGAGAGGAACACAGGTATGAAAATGGCAATGAATAAGTACCTATCAATAATAACCTTAAATGTAAATGGATTAAATGCTCTAATCAAAAGACATACAATAGCTGAATGGATAAGAAAGCATGACCCACACATATGCTGCCTGCAAGAGACCCAGCTCAGGACAAAAGACCTACACAGACTGAAAATGAAGGGCTGGAAACAATTTTCCCAAGCAAACAGACAGGAAAAAAAAGCTGGGATAGCAATACTCATATCAGACAAAATAGACTTCAAAAAAAAGGGCCATAAAGAAAGACCCAGAAGGTCACTTCATAATACTCAAGGGAAGACTCCACCAAGAAGACATAAACATTGTAAATATATCCACCTAACATAGGAGCACCCAAATACATAAAGAAAATCTTAGAGGACTTCAAGAAAGGTATTGACAGAAAAACAATTATAGTAGGGGACTTTAACACCCCACTGTCAAAAATGGACAGATCTTCCAAACAAAATATCAACAAAGATATTATGTCATTAAACAATGCCTTAGGTGAAATGGACTTAACTGATATATATATAGAGCCCTGCATCCCAAAGAAGCTAAATACACATTCTTTTCAAATGCACATGGAACATTTTCAAAGATAGACCACATGATAGGACACAAAACAAGCCTGAACAAATTCAAGAAAATTGAAATCATACCAAGCCTTTTCTCTGATCACAAGGGACTGAAACTAAAAACGAACTACAAGGGAAAAAACCCAAAACACTCAAAATCATGGAGATTGAATAACATGCTATTAAACAATGAATGGGTCAAGAATAAAATTAAGGAAGAAATCAAAAAGTTTCTGGAAACAAATGAAAATTAACTCACAACAACCCAAAACTTATGGCACACAGTGAAAGCAGTCCTAAGAGGGAAGTTCATAGTGATACAGGCCTACCTAAAAAAGAT
Source organism: Carollia perspicillata (assembly GCA_004027735.1). Classification (NCBI taxonomy): domain Eukaryota; kingdom Metazoa; phylum Chordata; class Mammalia; order Chiroptera; family Phyllostomidae; genus Carollia; species Carollia perspicillata. The sequence continues at coordinate 23,400 of PVKM010019197.1, read as the reverse complement.
AGAAACATTTCAAACAAACAGCCTAACCCTACATCTACAAGAACTTGAGGAACAACAACAAAGACAGTCCGGAGCAAATAGAAGGAAGGAAATAACCAAGATCAGAGCAGAATTAAATGACATAGAGACTAAAAGCACAATTCTAGGATGAATGAATCCAAGAGCTGGTTCTTTGAAAAGATAAACAAAATCAACAAGACTTTAAGCAGACTCATCAAGAAAAAAAGAGGGAAGACTCAAATAAACACAATCAGAAATGAAATAGGAGAGATTACAACTGATACCACAGAAATACAAAGGGTTGTAAGAAATTACTATGAAGAACTGCATGCCAAGAACTTTGAAAACCTAGGTGAAATGGACAAATTTGTAGAAAAATATAATCTTCCAAAACTTAGTGAAGGAGCAGAAAGCCTGAACAGACCAATAACAGCAGATGAAATTGAAGCAGTAATCAAAAACTACCAACACACAAAAGCCCTGGACCAGATGGTTTCACAGGAGAATTCTACAAAGCATTTAAGGAAGAGCTAACCCCTATCCTTCACAGACTATTCCAAAAAATCCAAAGTGATGGAAAACTACCAAACTCTTTTTATGAAGCCAGCATCATTCTAATCCCAAAACCAGATAAAGACACAACAAGAAAGAAAGAAAACTTCAGGCCAATATTGCTGATGAACATACATGCTAAAATCCTCAACGAAATATTGGCAAACTGCATCCAACAATACATTAAAAAGATCATACACCATGACCAAGTGGGATTCATCCCAGGGATGCAAGGATGGTTCAATATTTGCAAATCAGTAAATGTAATACATCATATAAACAAAAGCAAAGACAAAAATCATATGATCATATCAATAGATGCGGAAAAAGCATTTGACAAGGTACAGCACCCATTTATGATAAAAACACTCAGCAAAGTGGGAACAGAGGAAGCATTCCTCAACATAATAAAGGCCATATCTGAGAGACCTACAGCCAACATTATATTCAATGGGCAAAAACTAAAAGCTTTTCCACTAAGATCAGGAACAAGACAAGGTTGTCCACTTTCACCACTTCTATTCAATATAGTATTGAAAGTTTTAGCCAGAGTGATCAGACAAGAAAAGGAAATAAAAGGCATCCAAATCAGAAAGGATGAAACAAAACTGTCATTGTTTGTAGATGACATGATAGTGTACATAGAAAATCCTATAGACTCAGCCAAAAAACTGCTCAACCTAATAAATGAATTTGGCAAACCAGTGGGATACAAAGTCAATATCCAGAAATCAAAGGCATTTTTGTATACCAACAATGAAACATCAGAAGCAGAAATTAATGGAAAAATCCTATTTGATATATCAAAAAGAAGAGTAAAATGCCTAGGAATAAACCTAACCAAAGAGGCAAAAGACCTGTATGCAGAAAACTACACAACACTGAAGAAAGAAATCAAGGAAGACACAAACAAATGGAAACATATACCACGTTAATGGATTGGAATAATTAACATCATCAAAATGTCCATACTACCCAAAGCAATTTATAGATTCAATGCAATACCTATTAAAGTACCAATGGCATATTTTACAGACATCGAACAAACACTTCAAAAATGTATATGGAACCATAAAGAATCCCAAATATCTGCCGCAACTTTGAGAAAAAAGAGCAAAGCAGGAGGGATCACAATACCTGATACCAAACTGTATTACAAGGCCACTGTAATCAAAACAGACTGGTACTGGCATAAAAACAGGCACATAGACCAATGGGAAAGAACAGAGAGCCCAGAAATAAACCTAAGTCTCTATGGTCACTTAATATTAGACAAAGGGGGCAGCAACATAAAATGGAGTAAAAATAGCCTCTTCAACAAATGGTGGTGGGAGAACTGGACAACTACGTGCAAAAAATGAAACTAGAGCACCAACTTACAACATACACAAAAATAAATTCAAGGTGGATAAAAGATTTAAATATAAACCGTGATATCATTAAAGTCCTAGAGGAGAACATAGGCAGGAAAATCTCAGATATTTCATGCAGCAATATTTTTACTCATATGTGTCCTAGAGGAAGGGACATAAAGGAAAGAATACACAAATGAGATCTCATCAAAGTAAAAAGCTTCTGCATGGCCAAAGAAAACAGCATTAAAATAAAAAGAGAACCAACCATATGGGAAAACATACTTGCCAATGATACCTCAGACAAGGGTTTAATCTTCAAAATATATAAAGAACTTCACGACTCCACTCTATGAAGACAAGCAACCCAATTAAAAAATGGACAAAGGACTTGAACAGACACTTCTTCAAGGAGGACATACAGAGGATCCAGACACACATGAGAATATGCTCAATATTGCTAGCTATCAGAGGGATGCAAATTAAAACCACAATGAGATACCACTTCATACCAGTCAGAATGGCCATCATAAACAAAGCAACAAACAACAAGTGTTGGAGAGGATGTGGAGAAAGTGGACCCTAGTGCACTCTTGGTAGAACTGCAAACTGGTACAACCATAATGGAAAACAGTATGGAATTTTCTCAGAAAACTAAAAATGGAACTGCCTTTTGACCCAGCAATTCCACTGCTAAGATTATATCCCAAGAACCCTGAAACACCATTCCAAAAGAACCTATGCACCCCAATGTTCATAGCAGCACAATTTACAATAGCCAAGTGTTGGAAGCAACCTAGGTGCCCATCAGTAAATGAATGGATCAAAAAAACTATGGTACATTTACACAATGGAATTTTATGCAGCAGAAAGAAAGGAGCTCCTACCCTTTGTGGCAGCATGGATGGAACCGGAGAGCATTACGCTAAGCAAAATAAGCCAGATAGTGAAAGACAATAAATACCATATGATCTCACCTTTAACAGGAACCTAAGCAACAAAACAAACAAACAAGCAAAATATAACCAAATACACGGAAATAGAAAACAGGAGGCTGTCAGTGACCAGTGGGGACAGGAAAACATGAGAAAAGTTATGCCCAGTATTTGGCCCTCTCAGATGTTCAAAGTTCATTTGTGTTTTCCTGCTGTCAAGGAACCTGCTAAATTCTTTAGCCAGTGCTTGGGTATTATGAGAAAGTCTTTTTTTTCCTCATTTTTTCTAAATCCATCTGAGTAATACAGTTTACTCTCTTAAATAGTTACGCTACTTGGCGCAAAAGGAAGCCAATTCTGCAACTGAGAGTCTTTGGAAAAAGAGACTTCCTGATTTTTAAGGGAAGCATGTGCATGAGCCAGAAGTTTTTCTGTATCACAAATCACCCCAAAGTGCCTATTTATAATTAACAAAAAAAAAAATGCTATGGTTGGGGGGCATGTTAGGGGGAAAATGGAGACAACTGTACTTGAACAACAATAAAAAAATGTGGAAAAAAGAATAATGCACTCCCATTTCAGAGTTGTGGTTAACCTGGGAGAGAAGGAATGTGGAGTGGGGTCAGATGCTCTGAAATATTTTATATCTTATTTTTTAATTTTTCAAAAGAGAGTCATTTGATGCAAATATGGCAAAATAGTACCATGTGTTTAATCTCAGTGGCGAATCCATGGATATAATATCATGTACTATTTTCTGCTTTTTATATGTTTGAAATTTATTTAACAAATATCTATTGAGTGCCCTGTTTTATGCTAAGCAGTTTTTCTAAATAAAACCCAAAATATAAAGGAGTGAAAAAAAGAGAAAAATGTGCAGGCTGTCTTGTTGCCTTTCAAAAACATTATTGGAATTGAATTGTCTTTATCTAAGAGTCCTGTAAACACCATGAAATCAACTAGAAAATCATTAAACCTTAATTCCTTAATTTGTAAAAAATATAAGTCATCTCTACAGATTACGGAGAAAATTTTCTGCTGCTCCTAGCTGATTATGACTTTACTTACTATATTTTCAAGGTGTTCAGCAGCTCCAGAAAATATGTGTAACTATAAATCTTCTCTCTAACACTTTATTTTATGAACTATAGTTTTCATATTTCAAGGAACAAATGAAAGAAATGAAGGTGATAAGAAACAAGAATTCTTAAAGGAAGGATGGTTGAAAACAAGGCCAGCAGTTCTCTGGCAGCTGGCACAGTAGATATTTCTGTCTCATTTCCTTTGCCATCACACACACGCGCACTTTCAATACTGTATGCTAATGCAGTGCAAGAAAGGACAATAGAAGGGCCTTTTTTCCATTATTGAAACACTAAATATTAAGTTCATATATATATGAATTATATATCTGTTCCTGCTTTCCTAGGACTCTAAAACATGTATTGCTTGTCCACTGGTAATCCAGTGTAAGATGAAGCAAACAGTTTTGTTTGCTTTAGAATACCAAAGGCTTTTCTACCTAAGTCTTGTTTATATTTTAATTATAAAACAGCATTTGAAAGACAATGTGGTTTTCTGAAGGAACTCTGGGTGGCTTCCAGCAAATAACTGGACAAGAAGTAAAGGAATCCAACTATGATACTTTATTAAACTTCAGAGAACAACTTACATTCATACTGAATATGTACTTTCACTTTGATATGTTTTTAAAAAATTCATAACAACATTTGTCTTTGACACTAAAATAAATTTCTACTTAGAAATCATAAATAAATATCAAAACAGAAAATATAAATACCTCAATTTTATGAAGATCAGTAGATAGTTATAGCATATGAATCATGACAGTGATATTTGATATTTGTAAGAGTGCATTTTCCAAGATGTTTTATGAAAATATTACTTTCACTCTATAATTATCTATTTATCTTGTAGAAAAGCATGGTGATTAAAATAAAAGTGTATTATATATAAGGCTGCATTAAATGATAATTCTAGAAAAAGAATTTTGAAAATAATTCCAAATGAAAGTGGAATTTACTAATTTGGAAATATAAGTTAAATTCAATTTATATGTTTATTTTTTAATTAATATTTGAGGTCTTGTGATATATTTTAAATTGTAAATATTCAAAGTATACCTTCATTTCCTGAAAGAAAAGACTTTTGGGGGAGAACAACATTGAAAATTTGAATATCCAACACTTAAGTTAAATTATTTTAAACTTTGGTTGCCAAATGTGCATAGTACAGTTGTGAATATTATAGTATAAATATTAAATTTCCTCTTCTACTTGTAAGATATTGGTTTCTGTGTAATAGTAATTCAGAACTTGAAGAAACATTATGGATGATTGAGTTGCTCCCTGACCTTACTCATATGAGGAAAACAAGGGCTGAGAGAATAAGTGCTTTGTCTTGAATCCTTCAGCTATTAGCGTTGTTATTCCTCTGTAGTAGGACTCATAATAAAACTTCAGAATAATAGAAATAGTAGAGTCTCATCAGCAATTGAAGGCTGGAAGCTGCCATTTTCCTTATAGTCATAGAAGACAAATCAACTTATTTTATATTTCAATCCCTTGGTCTTTGCGAGCCAATTTTTACCTGTTTGCACATTTCTTACATTGAATGAAAAAAAAAAGAAAAAAATATATTTAAAATCCCATTAACTTTACCTAGAAGAATTCTTTGAATTGTACATATTCCAAGACTAGCATTCTTTGTCCTTTTCTTCTGTAGTACATATTCCAGACTTTTGAAGGCTTTCTTGCTTTGTTATGTTTACCTTAGGAACCTGCTGCCTTTTGCTAACGTTTGACTGCCACTTGGCCAATTACAATGTCCTTCCACAGTTATCTCTCCTGTGAAACAGCCATGTGAAGTAGATGCTACTGTACTATATGGAAACCTGGCTCGCCTGGTTATGTCATTCAGTAGGACGTGATTGCAAGTCCTGGCCATGACACTCCAGACCTCACAATTATTCCAGCACACTATGCAGCCTGTTAAAAGAACAACCCATGAAATGTGTCGAAGAAACAACCTGTGGTTGCTCAGTGGCTGATGAGAAAGGGAGGGGCAGGGTATTGGGGACAGTATGCATTAGGGTCATTTAGGAAAATAAGAACCCACTGCTCTAGTTGACTAACTTATACAAATTAGAAAAAATGTGAGGATCCACTAGGTAATTTAGAGCTACTAAAAACCTTTGAACAGAGAACAAAGAAAGCTGGTATTTATGAAAAATGCTCATAAATATATATTCATTGAAGACGTCATTGCTTTTTCTCTCTGCACTTCTTTCTTTAGAAAAGGTCCTTCCCCTCCTCTCAGATTATCTGCCCTCGTGTCCTTTCTCCTGTTGGCAAAATCATTATATTCATTACTGTAATGGTAGCAACCATGTTATAATCTGACCTAAATTTGGGTCACTCTTAATTAATTCTAGGGGTGGGCACCAAATTGAGAAAACAAATCTCTTCCTATTTTGGACTTGAAGCTAAGAGGGAGTCAGGCAGTACAGTAACAAAGCTTAAGAAATGTACAAAGCTTGAGAAATGTACAAAACCATGTTTTCTGCCATAGGGGCCAGGCAAAGTACATAAATCTCATATGAAGTGAGAAAACATTTATCAAGCAAGAATGGAAAGGGAAATATAGCTGACATAGAGTTACGGTGCTGTGATAGTGTTCAAATATCAGTTGTTTTTGGAGGCTCAGATAAATTCTTACCTTTGGTTCAATGACATGTTGTGGGGTATTTAAAGTAAATTTCCAAATTTTGCTTAAACTGGTTTTTGAACAACCCAATTAACTAATACAAAAGTTGCTTTTGGGAAATAATTCTGGCAGTGTTCTGTAAGACATATTAGAGGAGGAAGAAGCTGAAGATAAGGATATTGGTTAGAAGGCAACAGAGTAGTTTAGGAAAGTGGTAATAAGGATGGAGACTAAGAAGCTGCTGGGTATAAGAGGAGGAAGTAAGAAAGTTAGTTAAGCCCTGGCTAGTATAGCTCAGTGGACTGGGCGTGGGCCTGTGAACCAAACAACCAGGGTTCGATTCCCAGTCAGGGCACGTGCCTGGGTTGTGGGCCAGTTCCTGGCAGGGGATGAATGAGAGGCAACCATACATTGATATTTCTCTCCCTCTCTCCTTCCCTTCCCCTCTAAAGATAAATAAATAAAATCTTAAAGAAAAGTTAGTTAAAAGTGGATTAGAAGAAGTAGAATATATATATTATATATAGTAGAATATATATACTCATATATTTATATACATAAACATATATCTCTATATAAAGTACAAGTCCCTTAGTCAGTTCAGGCTGACTAACATATCATATAACAGAATATAATAGACTTGGTAACTAAAACAACAGAATTTTATTTCTCATGTTTTTGGGGCCTGGAGAATCCGGGATCAAGGTGCCAGCAGACTCAGTGCATGATAAGAGCACTCTTCCTGGTTTTCCTGCAACCATTTCCTTGTTACGTCTTCACATAGTGGAGAGGGGGAAAGAGAGATATTACCTCTTTCATAAAGTCACTAATCCCATTCATGAAGGCTTCACCCTCATGACCTAATTACTTCTTAAAGGTCCTACCTCCAAATTCACCACCTTGGGTATTTAAGCTTCAACATATCACTTTGGGGTAGACACAAATATTTAGTCCATAACAATAAGTATGTGTGTTCATGGGCACACACACACACAGTGCCCTTTAAATTTTTTTGATAAACAGAAGCCTCAGAAGAAAATGACAGAAACTCAAATGGGTTAAAGGGTCAAGAAAAGGTGCAGGTTATTTTTATAGGAGGAAAAATTCTTGTAGGCAGAGGGAAAGTGTCAGTAGGAGAGAGGATGACAATTAATTTGAGCATATACTAGAACAGAACCCTGAAGGATATGGGAAATGAAAGAGTAGACAAAGAAGGTTAAACTTCATATGGAAGAGGAATTATTTAGCATCTTATATTCTTCCTTCAACCATAGATTCTTATAAACCTTCAGAGAAATAGACATCCAACTGACCCAGATCCCTGCTGACACCTGCCAGTTCTGCCATCACCCAGTCTTTTTGAAACCTGAAACACTCGAGAGGTTTGAGATGGAGCCAGAGATCTTTTGGTAAGGTGCCCTTGCTTCCTAATGTTTGGGGGCTCCCTTCAATAAGCAAGTGGGCAAGAGAAGAATACCAAGTGGCTTGCTCTCTCCATCAGATATGAGGCATTGGCTTCATCTCCACTTGATATATAGGAGCTGGTTGCAAGGTACAGAATCTGTACAGAAGTGAATTTGTGGCACAGGCTCTTGTGGGCAAAGACTCCATGGTCTCCAACCCCCTAAATATCCTGTTAATTATATATGATCGGAAAATTATACACCCTACACTTAAGATTCCTAAAAGCTCTGATCCTGAAGCCTACAGCTTCCAGCATGCTCGGAGAACAGTATGTCTAGGGACCTTCTTTACTTGTCCCATTCCAGGTTCTGAAAGTCTTTTGTACCTGCCTCCCTACAACTGAGGCCGGAGGAAGGCTCCCAATATCCCTCATCTCTGTTCTCCGCTCTCTCCGCCCTCCTTTGCAGCCTCTGCTGGCTGATTTATTCCAGATCCCTTGCCTGCTAGCTGTGAAAACCTGTGTGAACCTCAAGCCCTCTGATAGAAGCCCTCTGAAGTGGACACTTAGTCCATTTTTTCCTAACCTCTGGAGAACATGGAAGACCAGAAACTCCTTCATGAAGTCAATAGAGTTAAAATAAAGGAGTGTGTAGATACAGAAAACTGTTAAAGTGAGGAAGAAGAAAGACGAGGAAGCTCACATGTCAGATGGCTTCAGTCTCCACAGTGGAGTAGAATGCATGGCAGTTGGTTTTTAAGTTAGGAGAACAGAGTAGAGCTAGAAAACTCAGGAGACGTAGAAAGGTCTGGAAAGACAGCTGAATGAAATTATAAGGGAGCCAATATACTAATACAACTCTGCACAATAGTAGTTAAAGACCCAAAATGAGTAAGTACAATGTCTTCAGATGAAGTTTCTTTATTGGAAATGTTGGACAACCTAGTAGTGGAAGTAGAAAAAAAGTTACTGAGTTGTATCCCGAGCTGTAAACTTTAATATGGGAATGGCAGAAAATAAAAAGTGTAGGGATTCTAGAGGTAGTAGGGACATCTTTCAATATTTTGAATGTGCAAAGACACCAGGGAGGACCAAAGGATTTGGTCTGAGTTCACAGTCCTGAAGATGTAAGTTTTGAGTTATTGAAGGGATTTAACAGGAAGATTGAAGTATTAATAATAAAGATAACAGTCATTGTGGAAGGTAAAAAAAATTATGAAGCTAGGACTTTAAGAGGTTCTCTCTAAAGTCTTTAGCAATACAGCTGTGAGTGAAATAAAAACAAAATTTATCAAAAGCATCTTTATTAGCAGCTCCATCCACTATCAGCACCACCACCACTACCACAAACAGCAACAAGAACACAACCCATTTGCCACAAGTATATATCACAGAATAATTCAGCAGGATCCTGGAGATTGGAGAATGAATTAGATAAATAAAACAGCAGAGCCCTGGCCAGTGTGGCTCAGATGGTTGGAGCATCATCCAGTATACCAAAGGGTTGAGGGTTGGGTTCCTGGTTAGGGCGCATTCCTAGGTTGCAGGTTTGATTTCCAGTCAGGGTGCCTATGGAAGGCAACAAATAAATGTTTCTCTCTCATGTTATTGTTTCTCTCTCTCTCTCTTTCCCTTACTCTTTCTCTAAAATCAATAAACATATTTTATTTTTTTAAAGAAGAGTAGGTTATTTAAGCTATATCAATTTCAAAGAAGTCATTGAATGGTTGTGGCATCACTATTCCAGGAGGAAAGTGAATTGCATAGGAGTCCATTTGTGAGAAACACTATGTTGTCAGGTTTCAAATAAGGGAAAGAAGTAGAAAAGGTTTAGAAAAAAAGGGTTAAAGGGTATAATAGGGCAGAAGAGAAGGCTACACAAGTAGCAGCTAGGGAAGAATTTACCTGAGAGTGATTAAGCTAACAATAAGAGAAGACAGGAAGTAGCAGTGTTGAAGAATTTAGAAGGTGCTCTGAAGGCATGTGAAAACAAGAGAGGAAGGAAAAATTAAATAAGCTGTTCATGTGGAAGATCTCACAGAACTGCAGTAGATTATTTTTATCTACTAATCTGAGTAATGAAAATATTCAGTTAATGGAATTGTTTTATAAGTGACTTTATCATTATCCATTTTAAAATTATACCAAAAGTACTGTTTGAAAAATCATTTTCTGGAATACTTGAGGCTTGGTTAGGGCATGGCACAGATAACCTGGATCCCAAAGTCTTTATGATGACAAGTTCATTTACTCAAACCGTGGGTTAGGGAATGGAATGTGGAATTTAACAGAAGCAACATAATGCTGGTAGTTGGTCATAGTTGAGAAGGCATGGTTTCTAGTTATTATATTTTGGAAGTTAAAAAAAATGTTTCAATACATTAAATTACTATTATTCAAACATCTATTATATTGAATTTCTTACTCTATAAATCGTAGAAAAGCCAAGAACAAAAATTTGAGGCAGGGCTATATTAAGTGGTAGAAGCAAAAGGCACTTTTGGAATAAAACTTTCCGAAAGCCAGAAATACTGTTAATTTCAAAACAGATCAGATCTTGTTTCTTTCAAACAAATTATATTATTTCAAATTAGTTTCAAGTTTTCCATTGAAGTTTGGATATGAGGGATTCTATTGTAAGTTTATCTCCCATTACAAAATGAGCAACTGTAATTTTCTTTCAGGGGCCATAACTATTTTTTAGATTAAATCATCACCACATATTATTTTAGAGGGCTCAGTTATTTTTCAGATAGATTATTTGTGAAATATACAGAGCACAAAACACAATTAAAACCATACTATTTGTCTTATCCTAGAATGTATTTCATGGATGGATATAATTGACTTTCTTCTGGTTTTCTTTTGGTGGTCATTGTATTGAGAACTTTGTTGTCCCCACTTCTACCTCAGACGGACTTCCTGAAAACTCTGTAAGAATTTTGTCGGATACCAATACTAGGGAAATAATTTCCTTTTACTTTATGTAACCCTATTATGGGGGTTGAAGAAACAATTATTTTTAATTGCTCTGTTAAATTCTTCTATAGTGCATGTCTACATATTGACTAGAGATATTCATCATAGATATTATTTCAGATTCAAAAATAAATGTTTGAAGAATAAATAGCAATTTGAAAACTTGAAGACTACTTTCTAATTTTTAATATTTTTTATAATTTTAGAGATTTTATATTCATTCTAAAAGGAAAGTTAAGATGGGTGTACTTGCAGAGAATTATAAATATCTGGATTTTGTTTATAGTATTTTTAAAAGACTTCCATAAGGATTTATACATGCTATCTCACTGAGCTGTGGCCTATTAGCAAGTATATCTGCTGAGCTCTGCTTACATAATGAGCTGCCATTATCTCTCATGATTTTGACACATTTCTCTTTGTCTGTGTGTGCATGTGTGTGTGCTAGCATCCTTAGCATGTCTTACTTCCTAGGGAAAAAATTCAGAAGTATTGGTGAATAAAATTAGCTTCCCAAAGGAAAACTGTTGTGCAAAGCAAGGAATCCTTTATTTCTTTAAGATACACACTACTTAATAAGTTATAGTCTATTTTCCTGAAGAAAACAGAATTATAGACCAGTTATATGCAAAATTATGTGCATGATTTAAAAATGTATATAAAGAAGGAGACATGTCCTTCACATGAACAAGGGAGGTTAAGAGTTTTGATCATTAGAAACAATTTACTTAGGGGTAACATCAGTATGGTGATATATGACATCCCTTGTTTTAGTCTTTCCTCTAACGACTAAGTTTTGGCATCCATTCATGAACAAACGCACCTCTGTGGGAGTCGTAGGATCCAGCACAATATGCCACGGGACCCAGAAGGAATCTCGTCCACTGTGCATCAGGTCATAGGCAGACAGACCCCAGGACAAGGCATGAAACCAGCAGGAGCCTGTGTACTGGCTCTGCCCCTCTCGGCTATAGTCTGGGAGCAACTGAAAACACTGACTTGGACAGATAGCTGTGAATGAGAGCCTCTGTACAAGTCTAGGTTTCCAGAAGAGAAGGTTCAACATTCAGCTAGAAAAACTAAAAAAAGAAATGTGTGTGTGTGTGTGGTGTATAATATTTGAAGACATTGGAGTGCATTAAAGAAACTTTGCTAGCCTCACCACTCCCCCAGAGGTGGCACAGCTTGGAAGCAGAGGAGGCTGTTGATTTCTCCCATGAAAAAAAGTGAGGAGCAGTGATGAGTGTCTCCTTCCAGAGTTTTGTGGGATGCTGCTAAAGAAACTTATTTTTCTCTTGCAGCACCCAGAAAACTAAAGCAGGACCTTCATGATTGTGGGGAAGAAGAGTGAAAGAGGCATGTAAGACTATCAGAGGCCATTCAAGGGGTGCAGTTCTTGTTGCCTCTAGTCTGGACTCCAGCAAGAAATCCAACCATAAGCTTCTGGGAAAACCTCACTTGAGAATACCTCCAACTGGCCCACAGTCAACCCCAATGCCCTGAGTGCCAAATGCACACCTCCCCCACAGCTTCTTGTGTATACTTCTGAGAGTGGCAGCCAGGGTGATCTCAGATAGATGAGAAATGTGTGCAGAAAACAGTCTGGGTCTGGGGGCAAGGAAGAAACCAAAATCTTGAGCTGCAGCTCTACCTTTAGGGAAAAGAGGTTTTCATCACTCACCTCAGCACATTGTGAGATTGAGAGAAGACATACAAATTTAAGATTTCTGCCACCAGAGGGAGCAAGAAGCATGGAGCAGATGTATTCACAGGAGGTGGAGAAACCACAGATACGCTTGTAGAATAGGACCGATGAAAAGTAAATCTTACCTGAAGACAACTAATGAAAATTAGAGGTGACTGATACTTCAAATGTGAGAACAGTGATACAAAACTCCAAGGACCATGAATAATCAAGAAAATATGACATGATCAAAAGATCATAATAATCAACTGGTAACTAAACCCAATGACATGGAGATTTGCAATTTACCTGATAAAGAATTCAAAATAGTTGTTTTGAGAAAACTCAATAAGCTACAAGAAAATAGAGAAAGATAACAATGAAACCAGAAAACCAATGCAAGAACAAAATTGGATATTTATCTCTCTATAAAAGTTAGAAGTAATGACCAAGAGTTAGAACCAAATAGAAACTTTGGAGCTAAAGAATTAAATGAATAAAATGAAGAATTCAACATAGAGCATCAATAGCAGAATAGTAGGTCAGAAGAGAGAGTCAGTGAGTCATACGATGGGAACTTTGAAGAAACTCAGAGGAGAACAACAGCAAACAATGAAAGAAAAAGAGTGAAGAAAGTCCACATCATCTGTGGGGTATCATCTAAAGAATCAATATCAGAACCACTGAAATACCAGGAGAAGAAGAAAAAGAAGAGGTGGGGAGTTTATTTAAAGAAATAGTGGCTGAGAACTTCCCAAACCTAGGGAGAGACTCAGTCAACCAAGTGCATAAAGCTAATGGAGTACCCAATTATTCAAATCCAGAATGATCTCCTCCAAGTCACATTACAATGAAACTGTCAAAATTCAAAGGCAAAGAGAGAATCCAAATGGCAGCAAGAGAATAAAAGTTTGCAATCTACAAAGGAACCCCCATTAGGCTATCAGTGGATATCTCAGCAGAAACTTTAAAGGCCAAAAGAGTGGGACGATATATCAAATTGCTGAAGGAAAAAAAATCCCAGCCAAGAATATTCCATCTAGTAAAATTATTCTATAGATATAAAGGAAAAACAAAGACTTTCTCAAACAAAAACTGAGGAAACTCATCACCACTAGACCTGCCTTATGAAGAATTCTGAAAGGAGTTCTTTAAGCTAATATTTAAAATTGCTAATTAGTAACATGAAAACATGAAAGTAATAAATACATGGATAAGGTGTACATTATATACAGTCTGACAGAGAAAACTCTAAATCTGTAATATGATGGTATGTTAACCCCTTAACTAGAGCATAAAAATTAAAGGAAAAGAGTATTAATATTAACTATAGCTATTTTAATTTACTAATTAACATACAATATTAAAAGAGGTAAACAGTGACATTAAAAATATAAAATGGTTAAATTTTTATAGTGATCAAAATAAGTTGCTCTTAGCATGAAACAGATTCTTATATCTACAAAATGGTTTATGTATGGCTCATGGTAACCTCGAAGCAAACACCTGTAGTAGATTCACAAAAAATAAAACTACAGAAGTCAGAACATATTGCCACAGAAAATCATCACTCCATAAAGATAGGCAGCAAGAGCGGGAAAAGGGGAAAATGAAACTATAAAAGAACCAGAAATCATCAATTGATAAAATGGCAGTAGTAAATCCTTACATATCAGTAATTACTCAAAACATAAATAGATTGAATTTTCAAATCAAAAGATGTAGAGTAGCTGGATGGAATAAAATATAAGATCCAGCTAACTGTGTGCTACCTACAGGAGTCTCACTTCAGCTTTAAGAACACACGTAGACTCAAAGTGAAGAGATGGAAAATATATTTCATTGAACTCGAAACCAAAAGAAAGTGGCAGAAGCTATACTTGCATCAGATAAATAGGCTTTAAGCTAAAAAAGTAACAATATAAGAAAGTCATTATATAATAAATTAGGGATCAAGTTATCAAGAAGATGTAACCATTGTGAATATATATGCACTTAACATCAGAGCACTAAATATATTAAGCAAACCCTAATGGATGAAAAGAGATACAGACAATGATACAATAGTCCTAGGGTACTTCAATACCCCACTCTCAGCAATGGATAGATCAACCAGACAGAAAAAACAACAAGGAAACAATAGGCTTAAACCATATTTTAGTTAAAAGGGACCTAACAAACATGTATAGAACATTCCATCCAACAACAGAAGAATACATATTCTTCCCAAGTCTACCCGGAACATCCTTCAGGACAGATCATACTGTCAAGACCACAAAATAAGTCTTAGAAAATGTAATAATATTGAAATTATACCAAGTATTTTCTCTGACTATAATATTATGAAAATAAAGTTCAATAAGAAGAAAGGTGGAAAATTTATAAGTACATGGGGACTAAACAACATACTTCTGAATAATCAATGGGGAAAAGGTGTATAAAAAACAAAATTAAAAAAATCAAGAAATAAATGACAATGGAAACACAACATACCAAAAACCTACAAGATTCTGCAAAAGCAGGTCTTAAATGGAAGTTCATAGCAATAAATACATATATTATGAAGATACAAAGCTCTCAAATAATCTCAATTTAAAATTTAAGAATAATCTAAGCTCAGAGTTAGCAGAGAAAAAAATAACAAAGATCATAGAAGAAATAAAAAAAACAGGCCAGAAAAAAATAGAAAAGATTAATGAAACAAAAAGTAGGTAATAAAGAAAATTGACAAGCATTTAGCTGGACTAAGAAAAAGAAAAGCCTCAGTACATAAAATCAGAAATGAAAGATGAGATATTGTTCAAATGTTCATACTATCCAAAACTATCTATAGATTTAATATAGTTCCTATACAAATCCCAATGTATTTTTCAAAGAAGTAGAAAAACAATTCTAAAATTTCTTTGGAATTCCAAAGGATCTGGAAAAACTAAAACAATCTTGAGAAAGAAGAACATAAGTGCAGACATATGCCCTGACTTCAAGTTATATCACAATGCTATAGCAATCATAACAGTATAATACTGGCATAAAAATAGGCACATAGGACAATATATCAGAACTGAAAGCCCAGAAATAAATCCCTGCTTAGAGAGTCAACTAATATTTGACAAGGGAACTCAGAATACTCAATGGAGAAAGAATAGTTTCCTCAATAAAGTATTGGGAAAACTGGATAATCACATGCAGAAAAGTGAAATTGGATGCCCATCTTACACTCACAAAAATCATCTCAAATGGATTAAAGTCTTCTAAATAACACCTGAAACCACAAAATACCTAAGGGTTAGGGAACAGGAAAAATTCTCCTTGACATTGGTCTTGGCAATGATTTTTTTGGCTATAACATCAAATATACGTGAAATTAAAATAAAATAAAGTAAAATAAAAAGCGAGGCTACATTAAACTAAAAAGCTACTGCACAGCAAAGCAAACAAATCAACAAAATGAAGACAACCTATAGAATGGCAGAAAATGTTTGCAAATCATATATCTGATAAGTGTCACTATCTAAAATATATTTTAAAAATATGTATAATTTAATAATAACCTCCAATCAGTCCAACTAAAAAAATGGGCAGAAGAACTGAATAGACACTTTTCCATCTATGACATCTAGATGGCCAATGGCACATTAAAAGGTGCTCAATATTACTAACTGTCAAGGAAATGCAAGCGGATGAGATATTGCCTCACACGTATTAGAATGACTATCATTAAAAAGACTCTATCAGCCCTGGCTGGTGTAGCTCAGTGGATTGAGCATGCGCCTGCGAAGCAAAGGGTTGCTGGTTCGATTCCCAGTCAGGGCACATGCCTGGGTTGCAGGCCAGTCCCCAGTAGGGGACACATGAGAGGCAACCACACATTGATGTTTCTCTCCCACTCTTTCTCCTCCCCTTCCCCTCTCTCTAAAAATAAATAAATAAAATATTTAAAAAAAAAGACTCTATCAAATGTTGGTGAGGATCTGAAGAAAAGGAAACCATTGTACACTGTTGGTGGGGATGTAAATTGGTTCAGCTACTTCAGAAAACAATATGGAGCTCTTTCAAAAAATTAAAAACAGGACTACCATATATTCTACCGCTTCCATTTTTAAGTATATATCCAAAGGAGAAGAGAACAAGATATCAGAAAAAATCAGGACTCTCATTTTTATTTTAGCATTATTTTAAAATCTTTGGGGATTGAATCCACAGCATTTTGATTATAGTTAACAATACTGTTTTATATACTGAGATTTGCTAAGACATTGGTCTGAAGTCTTACCACACACACACACACACACACACACACACACACACACACAGTAATTGTGTGAGGTAATGGAAGTGGTACCTAATGGTGCAGTGGTAATCATACTGTAATACATTGGTTTATCAAATCAACAAGTTTTACAGTTTAAACTTACACAATGGTATATGTCTATCATATCTCAGTACATACAAAAAATGAACAAATGAAAACTATTAACTTAGAATATTTATCTAAGTTGAGCACATATGGACAGCATATTTTGAGATTCATTAGCATTTTCTATTTAGGATTCATTAAGCACAGCACCATCCCATTGGTTGAAATATGTACTAACATATGCATGTATACTCATATATGTATGCATGTGCGCTCTATTTATTATTTTGCATTTTCAGAGGATGTATATCTAGAAAGAGGCAACAGAATATGGCATCCAAACAAATGATACACACTTGAAAACAACTTTTTTTTTACTGACCTAGGTAGTTCAGAAAAAAAGGAGGGAGTCTTTTTACTTCAATCACAGCTTGAAAACCTCATGAAAAAATCCACGAAAAATAATAATGTTGGTAAACAGCTTTGCAAACACCATGATGAAGTGCACTTACTTTGTTCTCATGGCTGTGAAGATATTGTTAAGAGTGGAAAGCATGGCAGACTTGAAAACCTTTGCTACAAAGATCAGCTCCAACTTTACCTTGATAGTTGCTATATGGGTTGGTAGAACTAATGTTACCAGATAGTTCACATTTTTAACAAAAGCTGGAAAGTGAAATTTGTGTAGTAAATCTGTTTTTGTGCATTGATTTATAATTCAGAATCTGAAAATGAAATCATTCTATGGGCAAAATTCTGTACAGTTTGCCAAACAACAGGTGTTGGCCAGTTCAAAAAATGTGTGTATTTGATGACCCTAGCTTCTCACCGAGTTCCATTCCTTTACTGTCACTGCCATCCTTAAATAATACCCACTTGTAGAGTATAATTCAAAAGTTAATAACAATAACACATATTTATAAAATGCTTATTATATACCAGATACTATGCTAAGTGCCAAGTATCTTATTACATTTAATATTCACAGATACACAAGTGTCAACTGCCTTGCCTCCATGAGAAAATTTAAGATTGCTATTAAGTAATATGCTCAAGTTCATCAGTCTACAAAGGATGCTAGTTAATACACCCAACACAGTAAGGACAAATTCAGTAGTAGTAATCATTATTACTTGTCGTTGAGTAGTCCTGAGTCTAGGGATATAAAGTATCTTTTACCCAAATTGCTCAAGTGGTTAGTACTAGATAACAATACCATATTTCTACCCTTGCAAACTAGGTCTTTCTCATCAAGTAACATTGCCTTAAATTTTACAGTGCATTAGTTCTGTTATTTTAGCAAGTTTTAGCAAAAGCAATAGCCATTTCTTTGTCTCCCTCCATCTTTATCTAATCCACTTGTCAGCAATGCATGAAACAATTTTCTCAAAGCAGATGGAAGAAATTCTTCAGTCACATGCTTCTCAGGAGATCATTTGTTTTTAAAACTTCATGAGCATGAATTGCTTTTCTCATGTATTTCTTAAATCTTCTGCTGATACATCACAAAGAAACTCATTAGGCATGTTTCTTTGTTGTACTTCAAAGAGTTAAGAGGAAAATATTGGTTTACTCATATATTTCCCCAATATTTTACAAATATTAGAGAACCTTGAGAATCTGTCTCCAGAGATGCATAACTTGTTTACCAGAATGGTTACCCAAATTTCAGTGTCTCTCAGTAATAAAATGTCAAGAATCATGATTTTTTTGAAGTTAAATGGCATCTACTTTGGTCTTTTTTTCCTTGATTGCTTCCCTCTTTAAAATGTTAAGAAATAACTTCTAAAGCTCTTTATCTTCACAATTGTCTCTCTTCACATTGTCTATTTGAAAGATGTGACTTAAAATTTCTTTTTATCTTCACAATTGTATCTCTTCACATTGTGCATTTAAGAGATGTGATTTAACATTCTTTATTATAAATGCATAAATGATAATGTTCTCCAAGAATCTCGGGTCTTTTAACTTGGTTGTCTTAGAGGCCATATGTGAAAATTAGATACAATGGAGTAAAAATTGAAACTCTGTGCTATATTGTCCTATAATTCATAAGTGTGAGACTTCACATCATTCATTTTACTAGTGTTTATGTACCATTTAGGTCCCATTCTCCTAAAGCACACCAGAGTTTATGAATGTATGTCTTTAAAGGAAGTGCCTAAACTGATAACCATGTTCCACATGTGCTCTGAGAAGCAAAACCCGACACTGTCACTTCCTGTGATCTCAACATATGTTTCTATTATTGTATTGTAAGGATGCACTTTAATTTCACAGTTACATTATTTGACTTATTTGCATTAAATTTGAGGTCAGAATTATTTTTTTAAATAATAAAATATGACTGACGTGTGTGTGTGTGTGTGTGTGTGTGTGTGTGTGCATATGTGCATGATTCTACTGTCAGGAAACTTTAAGTTTAATTGCAAATGCCCATGTGACACATTTATTGGTTTCTCCTCTTCATGTATTTTCTACCTATTTCATGTACTATGTCCTTTATGAAAAGAGATTTGGTGAAGGTAAAGTAATTTAGGAAACATTTATGGAAGTGCTCCAGAGATCAACTCTAATTGGTTCATTCATAGGTGGATTATGTATGTCTAGAAACTAATTCATAAATTAATCATTTAACTCCATTTTAATTTTTTAAAATTAATATGATGTTTGAGGCACTTTTTGCAAACAAAAAACACATAAGATTTTTTTCCTTAGATCCCCTCCCTCAGAGAGCTTGTAAACAGCTGGGCACAAAAGAAATATATTCAAACCAATAATTTGGAACATAAGGAAGAGATAAACATTCCACCAGAACAAAAGGAAGAAACAACAATTCAAAAAAATGAGGATAGGTTTAGGAACTTCTAGGACATCTCCACATATGCCAACATCTGAATCATAAGGATGCCAGAAGGAGAACAGGAAGAGCAAGAAGTTGAAAACTTAATTGAAAAAAATGATGAAAGAAAACTTTCATAATTTTGCAAAAGAAGTAGACACACAAGTCCAGGAAGCACAGGGAGTCCCAAACAAGTTGGACCCAGAGAGGAACACACCAGGACACATCATAATTAAAATGCCAAAGGTTAAAGATGAGAGAATCTTAAAAGCAGTGAGAGAAAAGCAGATAGTTACCTACAAATGAGTTCCTATAAGACTCTAAGCTGATTTCTCAAAAGAAACTTTGCAGGCAAGAAGGGACTGGCAAGAAGTATTCAAAGTGATGAAAATCAAGGACCTACAACCTAGGTTATTCTACCCACCAAAACTATTATTTAAAATTGAGGGGCAGATAAAGTGCTTCCCAGAGAAGGTCAAGCTAAGGGAGTTAATCACTGCCAAGCCATTATTACAGGGACTGTTAAAGGGACTTACTTAGGAAAAAGAAGATGAAAACCATGAATATTAAAATGACAACAAACTGACACCTGAATTACAAAAAAAGAAACACAAAAACAAATTAAGCAAACAACTAGAACAGGAACAGAATTATAGACATGGAGGTCATTTTTTGGAGGGTTATCAGGTATGAGGGAAAGGGGGAGAATGGAGAAATCCTGCTGGGATTAAGAAGCATAAGTGGTAGGAACAAAGTTGGGAGAAGTTAAGAAGAGCTTAGGAAATGGAGAAGCCAAAGAACTTACATACAGGACACATGGACATGAACTAAGGAGGGGGGATTGTTGGAGAGAAGGGAGGTACTGAGTGGAAGGAGGCAAAAGGGGAAAAATTAGGACAACTTTAATAGCATAATCAATTAAATAAAATTAAAAATTTTAAGAAATGAAATCTTTTGGAAGGAAAAAAAGAAAAGCACAAGTATTAGTACAATGTGAAGGCTAATAGCAATCTATCTGTACATCCATTCATCCATCCATCCATTTATCAGTCATATTCTGGGAGCATTAAGGACATACTAGAAATTTTCTGTCTTTTCACATTTCTTGGGATGTAGTTTATTAAAGTTGATATTTGTTATACTTTTCTAGTATGAAGCAAAATGGGAATTGATAATCCCTTCAATTGTCTAGAATTAGAATTTTCAAGTGTTTGGAGAATTTCTTGTTATAGTTCTTTTATTAATTTCTAGTTTGATTCCAAGTGGTCATAGAACATACTCCTTCTTTAAAATTTGCTAAAGTTTGTTTTTGGGCCAACATAAGATCTATCCCAGTTTATGTTCCTTAGACATTTGAAAAGAATGTGTTTTCTGCCGCTGTTGTGTGTAATGTTCTATAAATGTAAATTAGATTCTTATTTGATAGTGTTGAGTTCTTCTACATTCTCACCAACTTTCTCTTTAATTAACCTATTCATTATTGAGATAGAGCTGTTGAAGTCTTCAGCTACACTTATGAATTTGTCTATTTCTCCCTTCAGTTCTATTTTTGCATCACATGTTTTAAGTTCTGTTGATTGGTGCATTCAGACTTAGGATTGGTACATCTTCTTGATGAATCATTTGTAATGTCCCTTCTTGTATCTGGTAATATTCTTTGCTCTGAACTATAACTGAAACTAATATAACCACTGCTGCTTTCATATCATTAACATTTACATGAATTATCTTTTTTCCTTTTCCTTTTAACCTATCTAAATTGTTATATATGAAGTCAGTTCCTTACAGACAACATACAGTTTGTGGTTTTTAATTTACTCTGTCAGTCTCTGTCTTTTAATTGGTGATTTCCTCCCTTCCACTGAACTGTTAATTTTATTTACGACATTTATTTTGGTTTTAAAATTTTCATCACCGTCTATTTATTTTTATTTTTTATAATGTATTTGTATTGTTCAAGTCCAGTTGTCTCCATTTTTCACCCACCATGCTCCCTGCCCCACCCATCCTCACCTCTTTCCCTCAAAACTATCCCCTTCGGCTTTGTCCCTGTGTTCTTCATACATGTTCACTTAGCATAATGCTCTCCAGTTCCACCCACACTGTTGTGAAGGATAGGAGTTCATTTTTTCTTTCTATTGTGTAGTATTCCATTGTGTAAATGTACCACAGTTTTTTGATTCACTCATTTACTGATGGGCCCTAAGGTTGCTTCCAGCACTTGGCTATTGTAAATTGTGCTGCTATGAACATTGGGGTGCATAGGTTCTTTTGAATAGGTGTTTCAGGATTCTTAGGGTATAATCTCAGCAGTGAAATTTCTGGGTCAAAAGGCAGTTCCATTTTTAGTTTTCTGAGAAAATTCCATACTGTTTTCCACAGTGGCTGCACCAGTCTGCATTCCCATCAACAATATACTAGGGTTCACTTTCCTCCACAACCTCACCAGCACTTGTTTGTTGATTTGTTCATGATGGCCATTCTGATAGATGGTTTCAAAAATTTATATGGAACCATAAATGACCCTGAATAACTGCAGCAATTTTGAGAAAGAAGAACAAAGTAGAAGGGATCACAATACCTGATATCAAACTATATTACAAGGACACTATAATCAAAATAGTCTGGTACTGGTGTAAGAACAGACATATAGACCAATGGAACAGAATTGAGAGCCCAGAAATAAACCCAAGACTCAATGTTCAATTACTATTTGACAAAGGGGACACGAGCATAAAATGGAGTAAAAATAGCCTCTTCAACAAATGGTGTTGGGAGATCTGGACAGCTACATGTAAAAAAATGAAACTTGATCACCAATTTGTACCACACACAAAAATAAACTCAAGATGGATAAAATATTTAAATATAAGTCAGAATACTGTGATCTGTTTATATCTTCTGTTTCTTTGTGGAGACTTTTTACTTGCTGAAATTTTGCTTTAAAATTTTTTTTCAAGCATGTTTGTAATTTCTCATTGGATTATTTTATTATGGCTTCTTTAAAACTTGTTAGATAGTTCTAACATCCCTGTCATCTTGATATTGGCATTTTTATTATCTTTTTCCATTCAGTTTAAAATCTTCCTGGTTCTTGGTATCATGAGTGACTTTTAAATGACACCTGGACACTTTTTTTATATCATGAGATACTAAAACTTATTTAAAACTTTTTTTAAAGCTGGCTTTCTTTGATACTACTTCCTCAGGGGAAAGGGAGGAGGCACTACCTTATTACTTCCTGGTGGAAACAGAAGTTCAGGTTCTGTAATGGCCTCAATTGACACCCAAGAAAAGGAGAGTGGTCTTCATTATTGCTAGTCAGGAGCAGAATTTCTGGCTCATCAAGTAGTCTCCAGTGACACCTGAGCCGTCTTGTCACCCCTGGGTGACATTGAAAGTCCTTTTTCTCCACTAGGCTTCCTCTGATATTAACCTAGCAGAAAGGAGGTATGAAGCAATGTTGAAATCCAGCCTTCCCATGTGATCTTTATTGATGGTGGTGAGGAAGGGGAGAGAATGTAAAGGATATACTGAGAGATATAAGTTCCAGCTTCATACCTGGCCTTGT
>PVKM010019196.1:0-24413 GCA_004027735.1 Carollia perspicillata | reverse complement strand
ACCTTTAACAGGAACCTAAGCAACAGAACAAACAAGCAAGCAAAATATAGCCAAAGACACTGAAATAGAAAACAGGCTGACAGTAACCAGAGGGGAGAGGGGAGGGAATTTCAGGGGAAAGAGGGAAGGGATAACAGGAACAAGTATAAAGGACACATGGACAAAAACTAAGGGGGGTGGAAATGGGAGGGAGGTGGGGAGCACTGGGGGTGGTCTGGGATGGGAGTAAAAGACAGAAAACTGTACATGAACAACAATTAAAATAAAATTAAAAGAAAGAAAATCACAGACTGAGTTATAAATATGCGGGATATAGGAAAATAAGTACAGAATAATTCAAAGGAATTTATTTTTCAACTGAGTGCTTTCTGAATAAGTATTAAAATCCCAAGCCTCAAGCACATCATGGCACATGAGATATAAAAGTAAAAGCTAGGACATTAAAAAATATTTAAATCCAAACCCTGCAGGATAAAAGAGTATGTATATAGTCTTCTGTCATAGATTTAAACTCCAAGACCTAATAAAATTACTATATTTTATACTTTGAATTTTAAATAATGTAATTTTTCCATAACCCAAAAATCCCAAATTATTTTCTCTTTTTCTCAAACTATATTGTAAAAACTGCTATTGGTTAATGTGGAAAAGTAACAGTTCTCTTGTTGAAGGGAAGTCACTGAGTAGAAATGCTCAGGCATGTATTTACATTACAAAGGTACTTTATGCACATTAAAAAATTGGCACATACTGTAAAAGATTTTACACAAAATATTTCCAATACTTTTAAGTTGTCTATGAATAGAAAATACCAGTAGCTTCTGTAACTTTCAACTAAAACCTATTCTTTTATATATAAACTCCCAGCAGGTATTTGTTAGTGCAGTTTCTACACATTTTCTTCTAGCTTGCCCTTTAGAGCACCTATTTGTTTTACTTAAGAAATCAACAAGTACATACACAGTGCACAGACCACAAGTGTTGTGGGAATTAACTGAGATCACTGCCCCATGCCTATCTCATTGCCTGCATCTCCCCGACACACGCTTTCATATATTACACATCTGGTTCTTGATAAATACATATACTAATATTTTTAGTTGGCATCTGTCCCTATTTCTCCTGGGGAAACAATAAGGCATCAGTAACTGAAATAAAAGTGAGACCTTTGAGGAAATAAATACAGCCTAAACATAGAGCCCACAATAAAGGACCCCCAGAAAAGGAATTTTGCAGTGTGTTCAATATCATGAAATAGAAAAAAATTCTCAATTTTATACCCTGTTAGTTTTTCAGTAATCTATAACCAGGGAACCTATTTAATCAATGCAATTTATAAATTCAAATCTTTACAGATTAGGATTTTAAATAATCAAGTTTAGTTCTTACTAGTCAAAATAATAACTTTTGGGGCATTAAGCATTGATCTATAAAGGAAAAATTTGAGGGGCTTTCAAAAATGATCTCTTAAAAGGAAAAGTCTGACTTACAAAGAAACTTTCAGATCACATAAAAATCTTATGTAGTAAGAAACCAGAATAAAAATCAAGCTCTGATGGCAAGTGAAACAAACACTACACTGTTTATGAACAAAGAGGATAAAGGAATTTTTCATGGTATAAAAGAATCTGTAGAACTAAATAAATAGCAGAGGCAAAACTACCTCTGAAACAATGATGTTTTCGAATAGGGTTAAATACATGTGCAAATCAGCCAAAGCTTTATGTAGCATACCTAGACAAGCATTAAGTATCTTAAGTTATATTTTGGTGAGCACTCCCACAAAACACTAGAAGTAAAAGGGGAAATACTATGACAACAACAACAAAAAAGGTCTTACACTAGTGAAGTATCTGTATAGACCTACAGTGTTCACAGATGAAAATGACAGGCCTTTTTGCTACTGAAGAGACTAAGCTATTTTTCCCCACAGTGAAAATGGACCAAGTAAAAAACCCAACAGGTGCCCCTTGGACCAACTGTATGCACTTGTAAAACAGCTGGCCATGGAATGGAATGACTCACTGGCCCACACAGAAATCAAACTTTAGCATCATGCTCTAATCAACTCTATTATTCAAAGGAAGCAACAGTTTAGATTTGGGCAGAGTCCAAAAGGTTTAAAAAAACCTAGATGGAAGATAATCCTACTGGAGATGCGTGTCTCTCGTATCTGCCCCTCTCTCACGCCTGCCTGAGCACCCGTGTTCTCACACTTTCTCTGTATACGGAAATACATATAACATAAAGGTAATAAATAATTAAAAATATATAAAATTTGGTAACAACCCAGTTAAAAAATGGGCAAAGAACCTGAATAGACATTTCTCCAAAGATAGACAAAGGGCCAACAAGTATACATGAAAAGATGCTCGACATCTTAGTCATTACAAAATTAAAATAAAAATCACAATAAAATACCACCTCCTACTAGAATGGCCATAATAAAAAAAACAAAAGACAACAAATATTGGAGAGGATATGGAGAAAATGGAACCCTTACACAGGGCTGATGGAAATGTAAAATGGTAAGTCACTATGAAAAAATAGTTTGGTGGTTCCTCAATAAACACAGAATTCCCATATGTTCCAGCAATTCTACTCCTAAGTATATACACAAGAGAAATAAAAACAGGTACTCAAATACTTATATACAAATATTCATAGCAGCACTATTCAAAATAGCCAAAGGTAGAAATAACTCAAATGCCCACTGATGGATACATAAACAAAATGTAGTATATATAGACAATGGAATATTATTCAGCCATAAAAGGGAATAAAGTACTGATATATATAACAGTATAGATGGATGGTCTTGAACACATTATACCAAGTGAAAAAAAAAACCCAGACACTAAAGGGCAAATATTACATGATTCCATTTAATTGAAGTATCTAGAATAGATAAAGCCATAGAAACAGAAGACAGATCAGTGGTGGCTAGGGAGAGGAGGGATGAAGAGTAGATGCTTATGGGTACAAGGTTTCATTCTGGGATGACAAAAGTGTTCTAGAACTGTATAGAAATGGTGGTTGCACCATGTTGTATATATACTAAATGCCACTGAATTGTTCATTTTGAGATTTTTGTTATGTGAATTTCACCTCAATTTAAAAAAATAATTACACATTATCTAGCACCAGAAGAACACAAAAACCTATCAGTCATTTTCTCTATCCTTCTTCAAAACACCTGTTGAGATTCCTGTACTGTGAGAAGATTATCCCCACACACAGTAAGGCACAGACAATTTGTGATCACTGAAATACATGCTTGCTGAGTAGAAGCCCATAGCTGCAGTTGTAGGCGTTCAAAAATGTTAGCTGAACAAATGCGCAAATAAGTATATCCCAAGATCTGGTGACAGATAGCAGCATTATGAACACACACACACGCACACACAATGCATAGCTACATTTATAAACGTTATAAAATTCTGAAGCTTAAACTTTGGATTTTAAAGAGATGCTAACCAATGAAAGATGCCTAATTTCAGTTTTACTAAATTCTTACTGAGAAATAAAGTTTCCCTTATCATTGAATATTTAACAATTCATCATGAGAATTTTTTCTAGCTTCCATATTAGATTAGAAGAAATTCAGTTACATTTCAATAATCAGTAGTCTAGATTAGATATTTTGCCATCATAGTTTAGCTCTTATTACAAAAATTTTATACATAAAATTGTTTTTGTTTGAAAATATTTTGCCCCAATTTTGTCATATTCCAGTCACTTGGAAATAGCCAATCTTTTCACTTCCTCTTTCCCATGTCCTCATTCAAGTTTGAGTTTCACTGACAGGACACCACAGACTTCCTTACTAAGTCTCTCTTCACTGGATCTTATGACTCCTTTGCCCAATCACTTCCCTGACCCTGTTCCTGCCACTGCTTGGATTTGCCTTAGAAATCTTTCTTCAGTACTATACACTTCAAGAAGCCTGTCAAACCCATTCATTCCACCATGTTATCTCTCTTAAAGCTTATAATCTAAAAGTCCTGTTTCTTTTTTCAACAAAGCCTAAAGGTCTTGAATTAGTTTTTAAGCCATAGACAATGCATCATTGTTGCAATAAATGTTGATAAGGTATCAAACTGCTGTATCTACTTCGAAAGCTAGGTCAGCTTTGTCATGTGTAAGAGTAAAAAAAACTGGAAAGTTTAAAAGAACTGGGTGGTGGAGCAGTGTATCTGAAATATGCAAAGAACAATTTTACATCAAAACTAACTTTGTCTATCAATAATTAAAAAGTCCTCCTATTAATAGCCAAATATCGCATTTGTAGACTATAAGACGCACTTTTCCCTACCCACCCCCGAAATTTGGGAGGAATAATGGTTGTTAATGCTGCTACTGAGTTTTATTTACATTTACATTGGTGAAATATTATGTTATTTATGTTATTAAATATTTTAGCACATTTTTGCTTCAAATTTTTTTTTAATTTTCCTCCTCTAAAACCTAGGTGTGTCTTATGGTCCAAAAATACGGTATACAGCTTGCAAAGAGAACTGTTCTTTTTGCATAAAATTGGCACTCTTTTCAAACTGAAAATGCTCCTTAAACACACAGAAAAAATTATAGTTACGATTTTCTGAATGTAATAGGCAAAAATTTTAATAATTATTCATCTAATAATGCCAATTATATAAATTATGAATAGCTGGTGCAAAACTTTGGTTTTACTGAATTCTGCTATATTAGAATATTAAAAGTATAGAATAGAATGTTAAAAATTATACTTCCTGTAGTTTTACAGGAGTAATAATTTTATTCTAAATACACACTGCCCTATAACTTTATTTACTAATATTACAATACTGTAATGTAACATAGTAAACAATTTTACTTGGAAAAAAATGAAATCAGTTAAAGTGCAGTTAGAATAGTTTGACTGAACACAAGGACAACCTATGTCATGCTGTCCCTGCCAGCACATTGTAAATGACGTGAGTCTAGCTCTGAAAATATTTACTTAACAATGCAGTAATGTCTCACACCTCCATAGCTAAGGTTCTTGCAACATCAGCACTGAGGAAGTAGCTGAGGACCTAAGAGCAAACTAAAAAACCAACAAGTAACAGAAAAACTGAATTGTCTATAAAGCCCATTCACCAGGCTCTACTGGCCCTTGAGTTTTACAAACCATTTTATCTAACTCAGTAGGTGGGTTTTCTAGTTACAGGAAATCTAAAATAGCAAGTTAGGGTCAGAAGCAGATGAGAAGGAACAAGGGAAGATGAGCATGTCCATGGCAATGAGAACTGACAGCAAAAAAATATGGTAAAAACTACAAAAACAGAAAGATCTACAAATGTCTAAAAGTACAGAATCCCAACTATATGAGAGAGGACCAAGAAAAAAACAGAATTATCTTCTGGAGGGTAGGCCCCTTGTAGTACAGGCTTCCTCTGCTATGTGAGTGTTCTAGGAACCCATCTGTACCAGTGTACCAGCTGGTGGTGTTGTGAGAGGCTGCGTTCAGCTTCAGTGGATTTTTTTCTGAAGACTCTTTTCAAGACATTTGCCCATTTCACGATGAATGAGTACAAGTGCACCTGCCCACAATGCATTGTGTGTTTAGCCACTTTTGACCAAAAACAGCATGACCCCAGGGTTCCACTCTCCCTATTCACCCAATCTCACCCGAACAACCTTTTTTGTTTCCCTGGATGGA
This sequence comes from Carollia perspicillata, assembly GCA_004027735.1. NCBI lineage: Eukaryota > Metazoa > Chordata > Mammalia > Chiroptera > Phyllostomidae > Carollia > Carollia perspicillata. Next base: position 18,730 of record PVKM010019196.1, on the reverse strand, counting down.
AAAAACCCTTAAAGGGAAACCTTTAGCCAACGTGGAAGAGGTGAAACAAAAAACCGCTGAAGCACTAAAAGGCATCAAAATCAGTGAGTTCAAAAACTGTTTTGAGCAGTGGCAAAAACATCTCAATAGGTGCACTGCAAGTGGAGAGTACTTCGAAGGTGACTGAAGTGTTACACATGTAAGAAAAAAATATATTTTTTTGTCAATAAATTCCAGGTTTTTGGGAGACCCCCCTCTTGTATAATACAAGCATCACTGGAATAAGAATTACGGTATCAGGACTACACTAAAGTGAAGGCCCTTAGGAAACCTAGTTATTCTGTGCCTTATTTTCTTGTTCTGTATAACATGTTCTTCAGCATGCTACATCTGATAAGCTGTTTTTTAATGGCATTTAAACATTTTTACTGATCATAAAAGAAATATATTGACAAGAATTTGGAAAAGCTAAAAGTGAATAGAAAATTAAAAATGCCTATAACCTACCTACCAGAGAGAATCATCATTTACATGTTGGTGGTTTTTTGTTCCAGGTGTCTTCATACATAAATATGTACATACTAGGTCTGTCCAGAAAAGGTCCAGCTATTGTCAATATAAAGAGAAAAGTTTATGCGACATTGATGTCACCTGGCAGCCAAGGCGAGTGGGCTGGAATGCGCATGTGTGAACAATGATGACACTACTATACTAGTCAGTGGGGGCAGCAGACACCACTGAGTGAGCACATGCACTGGTGTGGCCTTGCATTCAAAATGACTGAGTTGAGCAATAAACCTGCATCAAATTTTGCATAAAACTTGAACATGCTTCCACAGGAACTATCTGGATGACTCAGAAGGCCACAGCTATGGGCAACTGGTGATTGGCAGCTTTATTACAACATGCCAGCTCATATATCATGTCTCGTGCAGTTTTTTTGGGAAACATCAAATCACCAAGGTGACCCCCTATAGCCCAGATTTGGCACCCTGTGACTTCTGGCTTTTTCCAAAACTAAGATCACCTGTGAAAGGGAAGAGATTTCAAGACTGTTGATGAGATTCAGGAAAATACAATGGAGGTGATGATGGCAATTGGAAGAACTGTGTGAGGTCCCAAGGTGCCTACTTTGAAAGCTACTGAGGCATCATTGACGTATGTACAATGTTTCTTATACCTTGTATGTTCTTCAATAAATCTCTATTTTTTAAAATATTACATGGCTGGATACCTTCTGGACAGACCTTGTATATGTTGTTTTTGGTAGCATTTTTATTAACCTCACATTATTTGTGAGCATTTTCCCAACTCGGAAAGTCTTTGCAGAATTACTTTAATGGCTAACATACCAAAATATATTCTCCCATCACTGCAGATTTGGTTGGTATAAAACTTTTTAGAAAGCATACTATATTGTATACATGTCAAGTCATTTTTTAAAAATGATCATTTATAAGGTCTAGATATGGAAAGAAAGTTTTCCAGTGAACAGCTTATCAAATACCAAGAAAAAAATTTAAATTTATGGTTTGTAAAACCAGGCTATCAAATACAATATTTAAGTGCAATGAACAAACAAGACATTTAGAACACCAAGTTTCTAAATAAGTTTGGAAATGATCATTTTAAGTGATTTCTGATGCCAGCAATAAGAGACTTCCAATTAACAGAATTCTGGATTGCTGATATTAAATTACAACATGTTAATAAAGTAGCATCCATTAACAACACATAGTCATTCTGCTAATTCATTCATTTAGCAAATACTCATTTGAGTATCTACTATCTGACAGGCACAATGCTAGGCTGCATTATTATCAATATTAAGAGATTTCTTTGTTAAAACCTTAAAAATAATGTAGTAGCACTGAATACATTTTAACAAGTGAGAAAAAATTCACCCCAAATCCTAGTATAACTCCTCCACTCACTGCAGTTATTACCCAGTGTCTCCTTCTCCACTGCACTGTGAGCAGCATGAGAACAAAGACTGTCACCACCTCTGTACTCCCTCTACAGAACAGAAGCTCCACATAGGTTTGCTGAATGACTTTACATTTCCAACCCAAACTTCTGAAGTCCTAACCTAACAGTACATGTTTATAGGAATGAAATAATATATATCCTACTTTTGATGATGCTGTTTTACTTTCCATGTTCCTATCAGTCTTCATAATCTTAATGCTGCATAATATCCTATCACAATTATATAATATAATTTAGAAAACAATTATCCTAATATTCTTTGAAGGTTGTTCCCAATGTTTCTATATGATATAGTTAATGCCTACGAGTCTCAGAGATTTACTTCTGACTAAAAAATTGGGCTCAACTCTAGAGGAAAATAATCTTCTATAATAAAAGTAAATGTCAATCACTTCTCAGTCTTTTGGCTAAGATCTAGGGTAGTATATGTTCTTATCAGTTTAATATCTGATATACCTTCTACCCAAGGACAACACATTAAATGATGGAGATCATATGCATTCAGAAGAGAAAGAAACACTGTATATATGAAATGTTCTTTTTCATAAACCTAATGGTAACCACATGCACACACACACACACACAGACAAAGCAAAACTGAGAGACACAGCTTAAAAAAGAAGGAACAGAGGAAAGAAGTATGGAATGCCACCAAACAAAAACAACAGACAGAAACACAAAGGAAAAGAACCAATGCTGGTACAGAAAACAAAAGATAAAATGACTACAGAAATCCTCATACATCAATAATTACCCTAAATGTAAATGGACTGAATTCACCAATAAAGAGGCAAAGAGTAGCAGATCGGATCAAAAACAAAACCCAACCATACCCTGCCCTCAGGAGACACATCTAAGCTCCAAAGACAAAGTTAGACTCAAAGCAAAAGGGTGGAAAATGATTCTCCAAACAAATAACATTCACAGAAAAGCAGGTGTAGCTATACTTGTATCAGACAAAATAGATTTCAAGATAACAAAGGTAACAAGAGATGAAGATGGACATTTTATAATGATAAAGGGGACACTACAAGAAGACGTAACACTTCTTAATATAAATGCACCCAATCAGAGAGCACCAAAACGTATAAAGCAACTACTAACAAAAACTAAAGGGAGAAACTGACAAAAACACAATCATGGTTGGGGACCTTACTATCCCACTGACAGCTCTATACAGATCATCCAAACGGAAAATCAATAAAGAATATCAGCCTTAAATGGCACATTAGACCAAATGGACATAATCCACATATACAGGGCCTTTCATCCCAGAACATCTGATTACACATTCTCCTCCAGTGCACTTGGAACAGTCAAGGATGGACCATATGGTGGTTCACAAAACTAGCCTCAACAAATGTAAGATTAAAATCCCACCAAGCATATTCTCTGACCACAATGCTTTGAAATTAGGAATTGACTGCAAAAGAGGAACTAAAGAAACCCAAATATGTGAAGATTAAACATCATACTACTAAAAAATGACTGGGTCAAAGAAGAAATAAATAGGTGAGATCAACAGATATAGAGACAAATGGGAATGGCAGTACGACATAGCAAAACTTCTGGGATGCAGCAAAAGCAGAAATAAGAGGGATGTTTATATCATTACAAGCCTAAAGAAATACCAAGTAAACAACCTAACATTATATCTTAAAGAACTAGAAAATGAAGAACGAAAGCAACCCAAAGTCAACTGAAAGAAATAATAAAAATTAGAGCAGGATTGAATGCAACAGAGAACAAAAAGATTATATAAAAAAATACAACAAACAGCTGGAGCTCTGAAAAGATTAATAAAATTGACAAAACCCTGGCTACACTCATTAAGGAAAAAGGGAAAAGACTCATATAAACAGAATCAGAATGAAAGAGAAGTTACCACAAACATCACAGATATACAAAGGACCATACAAACATACTATGAAAGACTTTATGCCACCAAATTCAATAACCTAGAAGAAATAGCTAAGTTCCTGGAAATATACATAACCTTCTTAGACTGAATCATGAAAAACTGGAAAATCTAAATAGACTGATTGAAAGTGAGAAAAGTGAAACAACCATCACAAACCTCCCCAAAATAAAAGTCCAGCCTTCACTAGTCAATCCTACCAATCAATCAAAGAACATCTGATACCTGTGCTTCTCAAACTCTTCCAAAAAACTGAAAGAGGCAACTCTTCCTAACACATTTTATGAGGCCAACATAACCCCAGTACCCAAACCTGGCAAGGATAACATAAAAAAAAACCACAAAAAACAACTACCAATATCTCTCGTGAACACAGATGCAGAAATCCTAAACAAAATACAGTCAAACCTCAGTACTCGTCAGCTTCAGAACTCGTCAAATCCTGTATTTGCATTATGACGAGGAAAAAATGTTTCAGCACCCAATGCTTGCTTGCCACTCGCTGGTACTATCTAGAACCTGTATGAGTCACCACGCTGCCCCACAAGAAAAAATGCTTCATCCTTCAGTACTCATCAGTTCCATGAGTTCCACAACAAATTAATGACAAGTACTAAGTAAAGGTACCGCTATATTAGCAAATCAAATACAATAATATAGTAAGAAAATAATACACTGTGATCAAGTGGAGTTCATTCCAGGGGCACAAGGATGGTTCAACACACACAAACTGATCAATGTAATACACCATATTAACAAAACAAAGGATATAATTTTTTATGTTTCTGTATATAGAAAACCCCGAAAAAAAACCACCAAAAAACTATTATAAACAATAAGCGAGTACAGTAAAGTTGCAGAATACAAAATCAATGTATAGAAAAGTACTGCATTCCTATACATCAACAATAAAACTTCAGAAAAAGAAACTAGAAAAAAAAAACAATTTCTTCTGCAATTGCACCAGAAAGGATTAAATGCCTAGGAATAAATTTAACAAAGGGTGCGTAGGACCTATATATTGAAAACTATAAAATGTTATTAAAAGAGATTGAAAAAGACATAATGAAATGGAAAAATATTCCATCTGTGTTCATGGATTGGAAGAATCAACATAATTAAAATGGCCATATTACCCAAAGCAATATACAGATTTAATGTAATCCCCATCAAAATCCCAATGTCATTTTTTAAGAAATAAAACAAAAAAAAGCATCCAATTTGTATGGAACCACAAAAGACCTCAACTAACTAAAGCAATCCTAAGGAAAAAGAACAAAGTCAGAGGTATCACATTACCTGACTTCAAATTATACTATGGAGCTACAGTAATCAAACAGCAGGGTATTATTGGCAGACAAACAGACACCATGGACCAATGGAACAGAATTTAGAGCTCAGAAATAAAACCACATATATATGGGCAAATAATTTTTTTAAAAGGAGCCAAAAGCACACAATGGAGTAAAAAAAGCCTCTTCAATAAATGGTGCTGGGAAAACAGGAAAGCCACATGCAAAAGAATGAAACTAGACTATGGTTTGTCCCCACGTACAAAAATTAATCCAAAGTGGATCAAAGACCTAAATATAAGATCTGAAACAATAAATTACATAGAAAAAAATCAGCACTAAACTTATGGACCTTGGTCGTAGAGAACATTTTACAAATTTGATCCCAGAGGCAAGGGCAGTAAAAGAAAAAAATAAATGAATGGGACTATAGCAAACTAAAAAGTTTCTGCATAGGGAAAGAAACTGCCAACAACAAAAAAAAGGCAACCAACTGAATTGGGGATGATATTTGCAAACAGCAGCTCCGATAAGGGGTTAATATCCAAATTATATAAAGAACTCATACAACTCAACACAAAATAAACAATCCAATTAAAAAACAGGCACTTCTCCCAAAAAGATACACAAATAGCCAACAGATATATAAAAAGATGCTCAACTTCACTAGCTATCAAAACTACAATGAGATACCACCTCACACCTGTTAGAATGGCTATTATCAACAAGATAAGTAATAACAAGTGCTGGAGAGAGAGGTTGTGAAGAAAAGGTAATTCTCACTCACTGCTCATGGACTGTACCATGGCACAACTGCCATGAAAAAGTCTGGTGATTCCTCAAAAAATTAAGAATAGAGTTACCATATGACCCAGCAATCCTTGTCCTGAGTATCTCCCTAAAAAACTGAAAAACATTTATTTGCAAAGATATATGCGCCCCTATGTTCACTGCCACATTACTCATGGTGGCCAACACATGGAGACAACCAAAATGTCCTTCGACAGAGGGCTGGATAAAGATGTGGTAAATACATATAAATGTATATTTATATATGTATAAATGTATATTTATATGTGTATATATACACACACACAAATATATACAAAGGAATACTATTCAATCATAAGAAAAGAAATATTGCCATTTGTGACAACGTGGATGGACCTTCAGAATAGCATGTTAAGTGAAATAAGTCAGTCAGAAAGCTAAGAACCACATGATTTTGCTCACATGTGGGATATAAAACTGAAACTCACAGACACAGAAGAGCATGGTGGTTACCAGAGGGAAGAGGGTGAAGGTAGTAAAGGGCAGAGGGGGGCAAATATATGGTGACAGAAGATGATGTGACTTTGGGTGATGGGCACACAGTGCAATACAACAGATGATGTATCACAGAAGTGTATACTTGAAATCTCTACAATTTTGTTAACCAATGTCACCCCAAGAAATTTTATTTTTTAAAAAGTGATATTAAAGGTTTTTACCCCATAGTCAGAATTTGAAAGACAAAGAGCACACAAATACACAAAGAAACTCTTAGAATTCCTTTTTGCCAAATCAAAGCAATTTAAATAAATCCTCTATTATAAAATGTGTCATGTAAAGTAAAGTATATTTTGTGGGACTGCTTCATACATATTTAGAAAAGCCACTTCTGGGAGCAAGGAGTAAAAAATTATGAGGTAACAATGTCTAATTAGAACTTCAATGCTTTTCGAAGAGGTGCACAATTTACCTCCACTTCTTTGGATTCATACCACTTGCTCAGATCCTAGGGCTGCAAAATGTAAGCAACATTGGGCTTCTGAAGATGTCTTGTTTCCCCTTTCTCTCCATTTATAGATCCAAAGTAATAATATAACCCACTTTGTAGTATGCAAGCACTTAAGCTTTCACCTTTGAAGGGGCTTGTGGGAAAGCCAACTATATTTTAAGAATATGAAGCTGGTTTATATTCACATTCATTTTAAGAATGCTGTGTTGAGCATCTGCTACTACATCTCTGTAGCATGGCCCTTCAATGATTACTGAAATCATAGAGCTCTTCTCCTTTGTTTCTTTGTGTATTTGGCAGAAGGGAAAAGAGAGGAAAAGAGAAAAAAACAATGAACTAGATTACAATTTAATTGTGGTCCAAGAATGATTGCTAACAATTACCTCTAATAAGATGGTTAGAATATAAGCTATAAAAGGTCATTTTATTATGGGGCAGAAGGGAGCCTTTGAAATCAGCCAAAAGATATGCTCAGATACATAAATTTTTTTGAAAAATTTAATTTACATTGTCTACGTCAAATTTTTCATGAAGCCCAGTGAAAACCTGTGTATGATTTTGTATTGTTTGCTTTACAGTAGTATTTAAATACACGCATAAGGACTCACCGAGATGTATAATAATTCAGTTATTTAAAGCAGTAATTCCATAGGTGTTGCTTAGACTATGGAACCTTTCCTTCCCAGAAGTTCCATTCACAGACTGCATTAACATTCCACACAACACAAAAGCGCATGCCATGACAAAGACCTCCAAACAAACATACAAAGCCATGCTTCTAAAAATGCCCTTAACGCAAAGTTCACAGCTGGCACTTGTGGCACAGTCGAGCCACTGAGGAGGCAGCTGTCACAGACCAATCACACACCCAAGAATGCCAGCATGCCACCTAAGAATGCCGAGATCCTGATCAGCGTACAAATCCCTCACCGAAGAAAAGCCCCAAATCCCCACCCTGAAAAGCACAATGACTGCACTACCCAGAAAACTCCCCCTAAAAGTAAAAGGTTAGAGATTTAGAAGCAATTATAGAAATACAGTAAAAAATTTGTTTTATTTGGGGATTCACGAGAAAGAAGCCACACCATCTAATCATCACGGAAGTATCTGCTGGATAGTTAAGACCAGGATTTTTCAAAAGGAAAAAGAAGTGAGGCTGGCGAGCGCGCAATGCAGACCCTGCAGCACCTCGTCCCAGACAGCGCACCGGGGCTGCCAATATCTCCGCTTCCCAGGCCTGTTCCCACCCCTTCCCAGCCACCGCCTCCCACTGCGGGCCCCGCAGCCTTCGGTTCCTACCTTCGCTTTGCCGAACTCCAGCTTCTTCTGTCTCTCCTCGTCCTCCATGGCCTCTGCGGAGAAGGCTGGGGGAAGACAGAGGAGGGTCGGGGTAGGAAAGAAAGGTCGGTTGAGAGAGAGGTGGGACCCTAAGCTCCGCCGCCCAGGAAGCAGGGCGGGCCGGCGCACCCCACTCCAGGAGTGGAACCAGTCTCCGAGTTCAGTGGCTGACCGTCCTCGGCCGCTCAGGCAATGCCGTCACCACCGCCGCCATCTTCGTCTCCACGTAAACACACGGCGAGGCCGGAGGGGAGGGGCACGTCGGTCCGCGCAGCCGCGTGGAGACCCGCCGCGAGAGGCAGGTGCGCCCGCCACGCTGTTATTCTCCGCGCGCTTCCCACCCCCATCAGCCCCGCCCGCTGTCCCGGAGGCTACCCGACCCGGTCTTGGACCCCGGCTCACATTGGCGAAAATCTGGTGGAGGGGAGCCCCCTTCCCCGGGAACGGACGCTGCCCAGACGTTGGTCTGGCTGAGAAGGTTGGGGAGAGGGGGTGTGTCAGGGGCGCATGTCTTACCCCCAACCAACGTCCGAGGGACTCTGGTCGCTCTTAAGACATTGAGATTTTTCGAGTTACAGAAATAACATGTCTAACGGTGATATTGGTGAGCACTGAAAAGCCCCAAAGGAAAAGATCTGGGGGACGCAAGAGGAGCCCCAAGGGACGTCAGGTTCCCCTAAATTGACTCCTAGACTGGAAGAATTAGGAGAGTAGCCAGTAGTTCTCATCACTTATTTAGCTGAAAGTCCTCCCTCTTCCCGCTCTGCCCCACCGTAACAGGTTCATCCTTCAAGGCCCACCTCACACACCGCCCCAAAGAGTTATTCTGATGTCTTTGTTCCCTCCATCACAACTGCCGAGTAACGTTATAACTTATTCCCTCCCACTCCTTGGAGGTTCCCCTTAGCAACGGTGTCCTGGAAGGAGCCTAGGCTGTGGAACCTGGGTTGGGGACAAAGCCAGTATGCCCTAACTTTCTAGCTTGAATTGCATTGAACAGGTTACTTATCCTTCCTGAGTTTACCTAGAAGTTTTGGAAGGGTTGTTAATATATATGAGTTAATATATGTGACTCCTTTGGTATGTTAAAATGTTTTCAATGAGGGTCAGTTTTCTTCTTGTATTTCCGTTAGATACTCTGCATGGTGTTTTAATAAATCTGTGCACTTTGTAGTTCACCTCGTACTCCCTGCTCCTTGAGCGCAGAGACTGTCTTCCTCATCTTGGCATTACTAAAATGACTAGCACAGTGCTTTGCACCCAACAAACACTTGTTGGATTGAATTGAACCATTTTAATAAATTAAAGAATTACTCTACTTTTTTAATCTGTTCCCTCAGTACCACCTTTTTTCTCCCCACCCTTTTACCTGAGACATTAAAATGTGTAGCTCCAGTGGGGTAAACTACACATTTTACTGTCTCAGGTTGATGATGTTTCTCCTTTGTTTAGAGCGGGGTTGGACTGAAACATTACCTGGTGCGAACTAAAATAAACTGTGAGTTCAGTCATAGGAAGGATGTTAAGTGAAAACTGGTGTTGAAATAGAAAAAGGAAAAGGCCAAAGATCTTAAGTCAACTACAAATTGAAGACTAGTTTTAAGTAGCCCTGATTTAGAAATGCTTAGATTTGAAAACGATTTTTTGTTCTCAACCTTCATAATGCGTACATAATTGTGCAGCTTGAAACACCCAAGTATACTATGTTGTCCTGTTATCTTAACTCAAGTTGGGAGTCAGGAGAGATTAGACATTTTATCAGGGATAAAAAAACTGAGATAATTACAGGGAAAGTTATTTATTCCATCACCAATCAAGCTTAGAATAAAACTAGGGCTAGAACCCAGTGTTCTAATAGCACAGTGATTTAAATACCGTCTGGATTGAGGGATTATGTTTGTAGATTGTGATTGCCTAGGAGGAGGACACCCTAGCATACCTGGCCAGATATCCTTGTTTGTTAATAGATGCTGTTTTAACTAAGAAAATCAGGTGTTTGTTTCAGTAAGTGCTAAAAATGTTCAAGAATCTTCTAAAGCAGCAATTTTCAACTGTGTTCTGCAAGAATTTTTAATACACGCGAATACCTGACCATTTAGTCAGTTGTACTGACCTCTTTTCCCTTAGGCTGTCAAATTAAAAAATGATGGCAGCCAAAACAACAATAGCCGTCTGGTGTAAATGCCCTGTCTCGAACCATAAACATATAGGTCATAATAGAGCTGCATGTTATTGGTCACATCACATAATTAGTTTGCATCTGATTGCTTAATTCTTGGTACAAGAACTTCTTACATATGAGTATGTGAAACAAAGTATATTCTTATATTTTTTAAGGCACCTGATTTTTCAAAAAGTCACTTTGGAGCAAAAAAGGAAAGTAATTACTATTATTATTTTCTTGTAAATCAATCAAAATTATACTTGTTTTTTGTCAGACTGGTAAAATGTGTATATTTTGGTGTCCTGCAGAATTTTAGTAATTTATGTGTGCCGTGGGATGAAAGGTTGGCAGCTCTCTATGGAGCATGCCCATACCTTTCCCTACCCTCTTCTCCCAGTAGTGTTCCCTTGCCTCTGTCCCTCTCCTGACTTCCAAGTGCCCTTCTTTGCCTCTGTAATTTGTTTCCTGAGCCCATTTCTTCTTTAGCTCACTTCTACCTCTATGACTAAGTAACCTTTCTCAAAAAAAAAAAAAAAAGGTTGAAAATCGCTGTTCTAAAGCAACAAGATTATGTCAGTGTTTCCTTTCACTAAGACCAGCCAATCATACACATGCCTACCATTTTCACTGAACAGTTCCCACCATTACTTGCCATGCAAACCGCCTGAAACTGTGCTCGAGATCTTCCCTCCAGGAGCAGCACTTCTAGACTTCTGTTTCAGTTAATGACTTTCTTTCAGTCTCAACTTCAAATCTTGGAGACTGTATTCTTCTCTATATCATCCATTCTATTTATTACGCATGTGTCCTTTCTTTCCCAAAGTCTCACAACTCCTTCCCCACTTTCTCTGGTCCATGGCCAACATAGTAGACTGGGCTCTCATGATCTCATATTTCGAAAATATTAGAAGACTCCAGGCTGAAATATCAGCTTCAGTACTCCCTATTACATTCTAGTCCTCATAGCTCTTTTCAGATTATCTTTCTAAGATTCAATTTTCACTAAGTCATCCCATTATAAGATGACTTCCTTCTGCCCATAAGATGAATGTCAAATTCCTAAATCTGTCATTCAAGGCCTCTCATAATTTGCCTGTATTATTCTATTGTTCTAACTCAATCCTACTGCCCTAACCAACTCCCAATTCTAGTCAGGTAGGTGCTCACTGAACTCCCCTATGCACTGACTGCTGAATCACATTTTACACAATTCCATAAATCCATACACAATGTCATCTTCACAAGACAAATATTGATGGAACATACAATTAAGCTTCTTTTGCAAACATGACTACTGCCCTTTGTCATTAGGGTTAAACTAAAGAAAAAGGAGTCATTAAATGCTAACCATAAATGATTTTTTTTATTTAGTAGCATAAAAATTAGGGGTGAGAGGTATATATATTAAAAACTAGGAAGAGGCATAATGGTGTGTCAACCACATTTTACAGAATAAGAAAGGCTTGAGAGGTTAAATGACATGCCCAACTTTCCATGGTTGGGGAACAGAAGTCCTACCTAGTTAAAGTCCGAGATCCCTGGTTTCAGTTGTACTCCATTTTGCTATGATAGTTACCCAAACAAAATGAACACTTGAATAAATGCAGGGTGGGGCAAATGTAGATTTATGGTTGTTCATATGGAAAATAATATAATAATAAAATATAAAACTATATTCTGTTTTGCATACTCACAACTGTAAACTTACTTTTGTCCTACCCTATACATGCTTACAGAATGTATTAAAAATTTAGGACATGTTTTGGTTAAAGGTTTGGGTTTCAAATGATTATTCATGGCTTACGATACTCCTACTTGTTTAGAGTAGCCTACTGAACCTCATAAAGGGAGAAATCCAAAGTGTTTCTATTATGAAGACAGAATTATAAACCTGTAATCCAAGACATTGCAATTGATTATTGAATGCTGTCTATACTAATTTCAGATCTTCAAGGATTTTTATACCTCTCAACAGGCATAGAATGTAAACTAAATGAGTTTTCAAAAGAGTTATATAATGTACTTTTTAGAGTCAAATACATTTCATCAAAATACACAAATTTCAAATCATTTATCTTCCAGGACCTCTTTGGTTTCAGCCATGAGTCTGTGAAATGTTAAATACTGGCTACCCTTATAATGCCCTTTTTAGGAAAACTGCCTTGAGTTGCAATCAGTTGTTCTGGATTTGAGTGAAACCAAGTCTTATTTATCCTGGGCTACAAAAGTTTGGACCTCTGAAAAGACTGGACAAAAGGAGTCTGACCTGTGAGTTAATGAGGCAAAACATTCTAACCAACTCCAGCACTTTGTTTTGAATGTCGATGTATGGACCTAATTACATTTTCTCCCTCTTGGAAGATAAGATGTCTTGTGAACTAAGAGAATTCAGGCATGATTCCAATTTTCCATGAGACCTGCCCTGCTGTGCTTCCCAGGCTTGGACATACCCAGAGTAACTCTAGGACTCAGAAGATAACATCCTGGGCTAAGTTATATCTGGTCATGTCCTTATATAAACATCACTGCCATCGGTGATCTGAGTATAAATTTTCCTTGCATCTCTAAGGAGCCTAAAAAATAGATCTTAAGTAAACTGTATACCTTTATAAATTGAGCAAAATAAGCCCTGGCCAGCGTGGCTCAGTTGGTTTGAGCATTGTCCCATAACCAAAATGTTGCTGGTTCAATTCCTGGCCAGGGCATGTACCTAGGTTGCAGGTTTGATCCCCAGTTTGGGTGCACATCGGAGGTAACCAGCCTATGCTTCTCTCTCGCATCCATGTTCCTCTCTCTCCCTCTTCTTTCTCCCTTCCTCTCTCTCTAAAAGCAATGGGAAAATGTCTCTGGGTGAGGATTAAAAAAATGAGCAAAATAATGTAATATATTTGAACTTTTTCTATATCTCCAGAATTAATGTACATTTTCACATTAATTTTTATTCCCCAACCCTTCACCCAAGAAACCAGGACTAGAGCTCACCATTGTGAAGTTCTGTAAAGTAATTCTGAATGTGTGTATGTGCCCTGTTTGTGCATGTGTGTAGCAGTCTATTCACTGTTACCAGAGAGTCTCTTGGAATAAAGTTATCAGCCAATAGTCATCACAAACTTCTTTTTTTAAATTAAATGACTGAAGTACCATTTGGAACTCTGCAGCAGTGATTTACTGAAAGCTAACTAAAAGTTTGAAAACACTACCTGTGTTAGAAGGAATTGAATCCAACATCTGCATTGACGAATAAACTGACATATGACATATTACTGCTTTTTGAAAGAAAAATACCCTAAATTACCAGCTTAAAATATGCAATCTCAATGTCTACAGATATAATTATGATTTAGAATTATAAAGTTTGCTGATTTTCCTTTACAAGAATAATTTTAACTTTTATCTTTAAATATGTCTATAGTATCTCTAAGTAACCTGATGTTTTGTTAATGTCCAGATTACATTTGTTGATTTCTTGATTTTGCACCTTCTACTACAGTGGTTCTCAAACTGAAGGTGAGTATGAATTACATGGAGTGTTTATTAGAAATGTAAATTTCCTAGGTCACAGGTCTGAGCTGGACCTAAGGGACACAGGAATACTGCACATTTAACAAGCAGCCTATGTGACAGTGATACAGATGGTCAGAAGACAAAGCTAGTATTGTAGACTGAATGCCTGAATCTGCTCTTCCAATAGTTTTCCCCATCCCAGTATATGGGATGTTCTTCAGGCCAGTAATCTTGCGGTCACCCTTGTCTCTTTTTCTCTCATAACACACATTCAATCCAGTAGTAAAGTATGTTCAAATATATCCATAATCTTGTTCTGCTTCCATAAATACCACCCTGGACCAAGCCATCATCTCTCACCTTGATATTTACTAAGGTCATAAATGGTCTCTCTGCTTCTACTGTTGCCTCCTCATAGTATATTCTCTACACAGTAGCCAGACTAATCCTTAGAAAATATAAATCACATCGTGTCTACTCAAAACCCTTTAATGATATTCCATATCATTCAGAGTAAAACCTCAGATCCTCATAACACCTACTAAATCTGGTCTTTGATGTCATCTGCATCTCTACCTTACTTACTCAGACTTAGCCACAGGGGCCTACTTGGTCTTTCTTCAAAAAGGCACGTATGTACTTGACTCAGTGTCTTTGCACTTGATATTCCCACTGCCTGAAATGTCCTTCTCTAGATAGCCAGACAGCTCACTTTCTAATGCCCTCTGCATAATTATCACCTTATCAGAGAAGGCTGTTCCTGAACACCCTATAAAAGTGCCCTCCTCTCACTCTCAGCTGTGTGGCTCAGTTGGTTGGGTATCATCCAGCAAATCAAAGGGTCACTGGTCCCATTCCCAGTGGGAGCACATGCCTGGGTTGCAGGTTAGGCCCCTGGTCAGGCTGTGTATGAGAGGCAACCAGCTGATGTTTCTGTCTTGCATCAGGGTTCTCTCCCTTTCTCCCTCCCTTCCCTTTTCTCTAAAAAGAAATAAAATATATTTTTTAAAAAGGTGTCCTCCTCTCACATTTATCCCCTTCACTTTCTCTGTTAGCACTTTCTTTTTTATTATTTATTCTATTACAGTTGTCCCAATTTTTTCCCTTTTGCCCCCCTCCCCGCAGGCCACCCCTTCTGCCTGAAGTCAGTCCTCTCTCCGTTGTCCATGTCCATGGGTCATTCATACATGTTCTTTGACTGGTCCCTTCCCCTTCCTTCCACCATTCTCCACCTCCCTCCTCCCTTCCTTCAGCTATCAGTCTATTCCATGTTTCCATGTCTCTGGTTCTGTTTTTTTCATTAGTTTATTTTACTCATTGGATTCCAGTTATAAGTGAGGTCATACGTATTTGTCTTTTGCTGACTGGCTTATTTTACTTAGCATAATAGTCTCCAGTTCCCTCCATGCTGTTGCAAAATGTAGGACTCCTTTCTTTCTGCTGTGTAGTATTCCAGTGTGTAAATGTACCACAGTTTTTTATGTTCCACTCATCTACTGAATGTTCCACTCATCTACTGACAGGCACTTGGGTTGTTTCTAACACTTGGCTATTGTAAATAGTGCTGCTATGAACATAGGGGTGTATAAGTTCTTTCAAATTGGTGTTTCAGGGTTCTTAGGGTATATTCCCAGCAGTGGAATCACTGGGTCATAAGGCAGTTCCACTTTTAACATGTTGAGGAAATTTTCCACAGTGGTTGCACCAGTCTGTATCCCTATCAACAATGTACTAGGGTTCCCTTTTCTCCACAACCTCACCAGCACTTAATGTTTGTTGATTTATTGATGGTGGCCATTCTGACAGATCTGAGGTGATACCTAATTGTTGTTTTAATTTGCATCTCTCTGATGCTGGTGATGTTGAGATTTTTGTCATACATCTATGGGCCCTCTGTACGTCTCCTTGAGAAGTGTATATTCAGGTCCTTTGCCCAATTTTTAATTGGATTGTTTGTCTTCCTGGTCTTGGGTCGTATGAGTTCTTTATACATTTTGGAAATTAAACCCTTGTTTGATGTATCATTGGCAAATAAGTTCTCCCATACAGTTGGTTCCCTTTTCATTTTGATGATGGTTTCTTTAGCCATGCAGAGGCTTTTTAGTAGGGTATAGTCCCATTTGTTTATTTTTTCCTTGATTTCCCTTGCCTTAGGAGATATATTGGCAAAAATATTGCTACATGGGATATCTGAAATTTTACTGCCTGTGTTTTCCACTAGGACTACTGTGGTAACATGGCTTATATTTAAGTCCTTTATCCATTTTGAGTTTATTCTAATGTATGATGTAAGTAGGTGGTCTAGTTTCTTTGCTACCACTTTCTAAAACTTGTACTAGTTGGATGTTGTACTTACTCCATTCCTTGCCCAGCTTCATTTTTATCACAACACTTTTCACTGCCTGCTCTCATTTGTTTATTTCATGTCTCTGACGGTCTCATGCCAGAAGTACCCTTAAAGCAGTGACTTTGTTTAATTTGTCCATTGCTGTGTATTCCAAAAGTCTGGTATGTGAGAGGTGCTCAATAAATATTTGTTTAAAGAAATAAATATTTGATTACTCTGTCTCTTGCTTTAATATTTACTTAAATATTAACTAAATCTTTCTGTGGTAACACTACCCATTACTCTTTGATAGTTTCCCAAAATCAATTAAGATTCTATGCTAATGATGGTAAATGAACTGTTATTTGTTCCTTCCCCTTCATTCTTGAGAAGTGCGGTTGTACAGGACTTTCAATAGTGACTGGAGAAATATCTGTATCTACACTAATATGGTAGCCACTAGCCACATGTGATTACTGCACACTTCAAATGTGGCTAGTGCAACTGAGGGACTGAATTTTTAATTTAATTTTAATTTTAATATCTACATGTAGCTAGTGGCTATTATATTGGACAGTACAGTCTTGAACAATATAATTTTCAGTATTCTAATTACACATTTCATAATTACACATTTAAAAAAAATATTTATAATAACGAGTATTAATTGTGAAGCAAGTAGTTTCATATTACTATTTACAATTTTTTCACCGTTTTCTTTCCAATTTAAACTTAAATTTATTTGGAATATGTCGTATGCATTTTAAATGGTAATATATAAGATAACCAGAAGTTACTAATAAAAGGAATGAAATGTAACTGTCCTAAAATTTAAAACTGGGAAATTCATTTTAGTGGATGTTGTTTGGCTACTCAAAAGCCATTCCCAACCTGCTTCTCTTTTGTAACCTCCCATGGTAGAAACTAGAAACACAAGTACTTCCCTAGCCTCCCTTGCAGCAAGGAGCAGCCAGGTCACCAGCTATGACCCATGAGATACAAGTGGACATTTGCTAGGAAAGCTTTTGGTATCCTGACATAAAAGGAGCAGACAATAGAATATACTCAGCAATAAAAAGTCTAATCTCTCAATGCACACATAAAACATGGGAGAATCTGAAAAGTTTATGTCGACTGAAAAAATCCAAACATATATATGGTGTGGTTTCATTTTTATGAAATTCAAGAAGACAAATTAAGCTTTACTGATAGAAACCAGAATGATAGCTGCCTCTGGGGTGGGTGTGGTGACTGGCTGGAAAGGAGCACAAGGAAACTTTTAGGGGTGCTGGAAATATTCTATGTGGTGATTTATGGGATGACCACATTAGTGTACATATTCACCAACACACATTGATTGGTATGTCTAAGATATTTTCATTTTCCTACATGTACGTTATACCGCAATAACAAAGAAAGAAAAATCACCCAAGGTGGCTAATGTTCCCTTCAGCTATCACCTTCCCTCTTGGACCTGATTCCTGGAGCTGCCACAGTCAATCTGTCTGTGAAGAAAGACCAAGAGAATTGCAGAGACCCTGACTCTAACTGTGCCAAGCCACTGATCCACTGCAGTACTTGCTCACCTGCAGAATGACGTCAGAAAAAGAAACCATGTTTGTTCAGCTGCCACAGTTGGCTTAATTAAAAAGTTAAAACTATATTTTACTTAGACTTTCGAATGAACTTAGTGATGTAATGATTTCATATTATGTGATTTGTTTATATTCCACATCTCGGCCAACTGAACTCTATAATGGCCCCAAATGGTTTATCTCAAAGAAGCAGTGACATGCAAAAATAGGCATATCAAGGAAATTACCTCATTATTAATTAAATATTAGTAAAGATGAACTATACACATAAAACTTAAATATTGGTTATTAAAGTAAATAGAATAAAGAACAAGATGTCATATAATATTCTTTTGTTTTAGAATTTTAGTCCCTAAAAGGGAATAACACTAAAGTTAAAAAAGGAAGAAATTATGAAGCCTGAAAAAGTTCAAATTGCCCAGTGTAAAAATAATTTTGACAGCTAATATTTGTTGAGTGTCTCCCAAGTACCTATCATTTATGTACTAAATGCTTTATGCACATTATTTCAACATAATTCTAACAACTCTATGAAAAATGCATTATCTTCAGTTTGGCATGGGGAGATTGAGCTGAGAGGGATCAAGCAATTTTCCAAACTCATGTGGCTGTTAAAATCAGAGGTAGGGACTTCCAGCCAAGATGGAGGTGTAGGTAGACACACTGTGCCTCCTTGCACAACCAAAATAAGAACAACAATAATTTAGAAACAAAATAACAACCAAAACTGCCATTCACGCATAGATAACTGGGGAGGGAGAGAGACCGCGCAGCCCAGGGCCCCAGGGCTGGGAAATAAAGCCTGAAAACACCGATTGAAAACACCTGTGGGGGTTGAGGCACAG
>PVKM010019195.1:0-24416 GCA_004027735.1 Carollia perspicillata | reverse complement strand
ACACCCCTTCCAGGCAGCGCCCGCGAGAAACTGGTGTTGGAAAGGACTTCGGAAAGACTGTCTCCCCTCCAACCATGCCCTGTCCCCTGCTCTCAACCCAGATGCCTCCCGATGCCCAGCAGGTGTTCACTGCACGGGGCTAGCAGGCTGAAGGGGCTGGGGGGTCCACCGTTCAGTCCCTGCTATAATGTGTCCACGGAGCTTTCAATTTCTGAGGAACCAGATATCCAAAAGTTTGGGTAAAACTGCCTAGTGCCTATATACTGACAACTAAATCCCTAATCTTAAAACCACCAAACAAAACACATGTCAGCCACACTCTGCATAGGGCCTGCCAGTCCTGAGCAGACACCTCTGAACGGCAGAGCTTTTCAGTGAAGAGGACACCACCCTGCAGAAAAGCCCGTGGGCTCGGATCCGGGAGGCCGACAGGGCAGGGGCCCAGAGGGACCTTCCCCCGATTCGGAAGGAACTACTCGCCCAGCCCAGTCACGGGACCCTCAGAGCCTCAGGGTGAACACAGAGAACTCAGCAAGCCCAATGACAAGCAACAGAACCCAGCCCCGGGAGAGATTTCCAAGAAAGTGACACTAAAGAGAAACAACTTTTTGTGTCTTCAGGGTCGAAGGGGGAGAATCCGGCTTTCAAAGGGGGAGCTGTCAACACCCAGAATGGGCCACAGAAAGAGACAGCGCTCCGGTGTCCTGGAGCCAGAGCCGGGCAACGGGGCCTGGTGGGGCGGGAGTGGCCGCCCACTCGGCTCACCGGTGGAAGCCGTCCACCATCTTCAGGTGCACCCGCAGGTCCTTCTTGGTCAGGTGGTCCAGCATGCGCGCGTCCACCAGGCACTCCATGAAGTGGCTGCGGTACTGGGGCAGCCCCAGGCTGGGCAGCCACTCGTTCCCGATCCACTCGTGGTTCATGTCCCCGTAGGCCAGCGTCTGGGGGAGGAAGGCAGGGCCAGGCTGCAGCCTCCACGGCAGCTCCGTACAGTCGCGGCGTGTTTTCACCCACGGGCTGGTAGTGGTGGGAGGTGGGGATTTTAAATGGACCTTTTTGGGGTCCCAGAACGCTACTGGTTATCTGCGATGGTGACAGAGGCCACTACCCAGAGCAAATGGGCGAGCCCTTCTGCGCCTCGCAGGCGGCTGGTTCGGCGGCCTCAGCCTGCTGCCGCCGCAGAAGGGGCTGGCCAGGAAAACACAGGGTGGGGCCTGCGCGCCCCACCTGAGCCCCCACAGGGAGCCACGGTGCTGGGCTTTGTGTCGCCTGCACGAAAACAGCTTTAACAGTTTCACAAGCCCTGACGCGTGTTTCTCTGAGCCGGTAACTTCCAACCTCATTCACCTCACGGCACACGTAAACTACTGATGCTCTCGGCACGCTGAAAAGTACGGTTTTGGCTGATCTGACAAAAAAAATAGGTGTGATTTTGTTTCATCCACGCTGGACAGCTGCTGCTGTGCTGGCCGCCGTCATTCCGCAAATCGGCGATCTGCGGGGACAGAGCCCAGTGCCCCTGACCGAGCCGGCGCCGCACACCCGTCGGAAGGCGCTGCTCTGAGCAACACACCTCCCGTGTCGCTTTTGCTTCTGCGTTTCCGCACATGGCTCTGCGGGGGCCTTCCTGGGACTCTGGCCCCCTGCAGCCTGGGGCGTGGGGGACGCCTCCACTGACCGCCTCCCTGTGAGGACTGGCCCCGGCTCCCAGCCCCTGCTCTTCAGAGCCCCTGCCCGACCCACTGTCCCCACGTTCGGGTGGCTGTTCACTGCCTGTGTCTCCCTAGAATAGAAGCCTGGGAGGGCTTGGCTTGCTCACTTCTGCGTCCAGAGAGCCTGGAGAGGCCGAGGGCCCCACAGCCGCTCGGGGACCGCCTGCTCACGGAGTAAGTGGAGAAGCCTTTGCTGGCCTCCCCAGGGCTCCCGAGAGGGGCAGGGGGAGGAGCAGGGTCCTTCGGACCTACGTCTTGTTACTTCTGAAGGGAGTTGGTCGCGTTGGGGGAAGAGACAGGCATGCGGGGGCACTGCCCTCCAGGGCTCAGAGCCCACCGCCCTGGGAAGCCAGGACCACCGTTGAAGGGGAGACGAGGAGGGATACTCCTGGCAGGAGCACCTGCCGGGAGAACGTGGCCTGGACGAGGAGGTCTTACCTGAGCCCAGCTGCCCTCCTCACTGTCCTAGCAGGAACCGCGCAGCGTGAGGGGAAAGGGGCCAAGTCAAGACAGGGCCGCGTGCACCCCGGCCCCATCGGGAGAGATGGGCGGCCCAGGGCTGGGCGGTGGCCAGGGAGGGTGTTGGCAAGGTTAAGAGAGGACAGGAGGCCGCTGTGGGTGCCATGTGTTTGGTGAGAGGACAGCACAGTGAGTGTGGCCGCAACAGAGCCCCCCCGTGCCCGAACCCATCCCTGGAGGCAGGACCCCGGCTGCCGGCCCACCCCCCCCAGCAGCTCTCCTCACTCCAGCTCCAGGGGAGCAGTGGCCGAGGAACGGGCCCCCTCCCTCTCCCCGCAACACACACTCCCTCCCCACCAACCCCGCACCTGGGCCCCTTCCCACAGCCTTCCCTCCACCTTCCAGGGGTCGTCAGCCCGGACCCCAGGCCCAGGCCAACTCACTGCTTTAGTGGGTGTTGCCAGGGTCTGCATCTCTTCATGGGTGACCCAGACGTTCCCAGAGGACTGCGGGCAGAGAGGAGACCTAGCGAGTGCTGCTCGTGGGTCCCCTGGTGTCCCCATCAGGCTGGGACCCCCAAGGACAAGGACAGAGCTCCCTTCCAGAGTCCTCCCACAGGCCCCGCCCACTGCCCAGTTCCAAGTCCCACTGCCCGGGCACAGGGGCGGGTCACCCATTGGCCCCTCAACAAGGGGGCAGGAATGCTGTGGCCGTGGGACGAGGGCCGTCCAGCCAGGGGAGCGTTTCCGAACACCCACCCCCTCAGCCCTCGAGTGGCTGTGCTGAGCTCTGGGCTGGCGGCAGAGTCGGCACAGGAGCTGACGGGGTGTGGGGGAGGCAGGCCCTGGGCCTACTGGCCCCCCAGAATTGACGACACCCCCCTGTGGAGCAGGTGGGCCCTTTGTGGGGTGGGAAGTAAGGGGAGAACCCAGCCGCCCTCCCCCCCCCCGGAGACCAAAGACAGGCTCTGCACAGCTACCCCAGGGCCTGCCACTCACGGTCCTGGAGGTGGGCGGGGCTGAGGGGCTGGTCAAGGACACCATCTCCTGGATGGCCAGCCGCAGCTTGAGCCGGTGCAGGGCGTTGCTGATGCCGATCTCCCGCTGGATCTCCGTGTCCGACAGCGCCGACATGATGGCACCGCTCTTGACGTTGGCCCGGCAGGCCGCCACGTACCAGGCGGGCATGCCTACCCAGAGCTGCGGACACAGGCACAGAGCCTCTCAGCCCTGCCCCAGGAGCTGAGCCCAGCCACGGCCTCCGGAGAGCGGACGCCCTCGCTTCCCGTCTACAGTGGGAACTCGGAGGCCCGGGGAGGGGAGGGCTCTCCCCAGCTGCCCGCCCACAGCTCAGCAGCCTGGCCGCGCTTACCCAGCGAGGGCACTGCCAGGAGCTGCTGTGCATGCTGTGCATGGGGGGGCGGGGCAGGTGCCGGGTCGCACGCACACTTGGCAGGGGAGAAGCATGCTGGGAAAGTCCTGCCTCGGGGGGCCTTGCCCGCCCCAGGCCCCTGACTAGACCCTCCGCCAGGCTACCTCCAGCCAGGAGACCACCGTGGGGCCGTCCCACTGGGCGAAAGGCGTCCCTTTCCTTCGGGCATCTTCAAGCAGCTGGTGTCTTTCAGGGAGAGCAACAGACTCAGCAGTCCACCCTGGTCCTTCCGCCATGCCAACTCCCAGGGACCGGGGGCTGCGCCCCACCCCAGGACTGCCACCTCTGCTCTGTGCCAGGAGCAGCAGGACACCGAGACGCAGGGTGGAAACACCTGCCCATCCCCAAGGGGGAGGGCACTCCCTCTGACAGGCCCCAGCCCCGCCTCCGGGCCCCCAGCCCCCGCCAGGCCCACACAAACCAGGCCGCCTCAGTCCAGACAGGGCCTGGCCGGGCTCTGGCCACTGAGCCCCGTCCCCTTGCAGCCCTGGGGACAGGCAGTGGCCCCCAGCCTGGCCAGTGGCTCTTACTTCTTCTTCAGCCGCCGGTCCTTCTCCGCCTGGGTCCCCAGCTTGGCAGGCATGAGGGGCTCCTGCAGCCCGAGCTCGGGGTCTGTTAGTGGACCTGGAAGGGAAGTGACACCAGGTCAGCCAGACCCTCCACCTGTCCCCCCTTGGCCTGACCAGGACTGGTGGGGAAACCAGCAGGAAGCTCCTCGGCCCATGAAAACCCAGGGCCTGATGGGACCGCCCCCAATTCATGGAGTCCCCCAGGACGGGAGCAGAGACCATGGCCCTCGGCTCCGTCCCGGCTCAGCGGGGTCAGCCGGCCCTTCTCCTTCTTCCCGAACAGGCGGCCGATGGACGACTTGATGCCCTTGCGCTTGGCGCCTTTGTGCAAGGAGTCTTGGCTGCTGTTGCTGCTGCTGGGGTTGCTTCCCGGGTCCTCCGCAGCGCTGCAGGCCGCCACGGGGGCAGGCGGTGGGGGCGGGGGCGGGAAACGAATGTCAATCGTGTCAATCACAGCAGGAGGACCGGAGGTCAGACCGTGGAAAGAACTTACAGGAAGTGTCAGAGTGGGGTGGGGGGGAGGGGGGATCCCAGCAGGTGACAGGGAGATGTGGGACCATCCTTCCCTGATGGTGTTTCACAGACAAGTGAGATGCTGGGACCCCTGGGCAGGCGAGGTGGCCTTGGGGACGGAAAGGCGGGGCTGCTCCCCTCACCTCTTGCCTTCCTCCTGGCTCAGGGTTGGGTGGCCGAGCTTCTCGAGCCGCAGCGTCCTGGGTGAGGAAGGAGGAGAAGTCTCACATTTTATGGTGGCCTTATCCTCTCGGTTCTGTTCCCGAGACACTGGTGGCTGAACAGACAGCGGAGCCATCAGGCGATAGAGGGGGAGAGCTGGGGGCGCAGTGGGGCGGCCCAGGGGCCCGGGGCCAAGGACTGACCACAGGGCCCGGTGCAGGCCTCGCTCACCTGCGGCCCCCTCCTGTGCTTCCTCAGGTCGCTGGGCTGGAAGAGAGCGGCCGGGCTCAGGCTCCCCTCGGGGCCCCAGAGCCCACTCCGCAGAGAGCCCCCGATCTCAGGGGGACCCAGGCTCGTGCCCAGAAAACCAAGCCAGGGCCCCTCCAAGGGAGCAGGCAGTCTGGGCAGCTCTCCGCAGCACCCACACCTGCCCAGGGAGGGGCTCTTCCCGAGACTGGCGGGGGGGGGCCGCTGGCCCAGTGCCCACCGTCTGTGCCTGTTACGGGGAGACATGCAGCCCTCGCCAGTCCCCAAAGCTGAGCCCAGGGATGGCAGTCCACCCCAAGACTCACCAAGGTCATGACCCCCCTTCGGTCCAGGTCCTGGGCAGCACTGCGGGAGGTTCCCGTGGGTGCAGCGCGGCCGGTGACTGCAGGGGACCCGCTGGCCAGGGACAGGGCTGTCAGCGAGGCAGGGATGGGGCCACACCGGTGCAGCTGGGGCAGGTCGAGGGCCTCCATGCTGCCACTGGTCACTCGAGTCTCAAGCTCCTCCGCACGGAGCTGCGTGGACTCCTTCTCCTCCTGGATCATCCTGGGAGGTGGCAGAACCTGGCCATCAGCCCTGCGGGCCAGCAGGAGGCCGGCGTTTCCAGCGTTGCCAGGCACATCCCATAGCAGCTTGGAAACACGGTCCTACCTCCCAGTGCACTGGGCCAACAGAACAGAACTTCCCAGTTTAACCAAAGCAGTTGCTGGGACGGGTGGCACTTCGGTGAGCAGAGCACAAACCTGCTGGACGTCAGTGATCTGGACCCGCCGCCAGCCTCAGGGGTGCCTAGAGGCAGGCCCTGGGCTCTCTGGCCTGTTTCCCAGCACGGGGAGCGGTCTGCACCCCAAACACAAGACTTTTCACTGACACTGACCCCTGATGGCACGTTCCAGTCCCAGGAACAATGGGAACAATGACAGTGGGGGCAGGGGTGGCACTCAGAGGGGAGCAAGGGAGCCACGACCCACAGGCCTCTGCAGCTCTGACGGTGTCTCGCTCAGATCTGCCATTGGCCGTCAACATGAACCACCTCCCCGAAAGGCAGGTAAAGAGTCCATCTCAGTGACTGTTTGATGCCTCACCAGGGAAGGGGGGACCCGTTTGAACCCTGGCTCTGCACCTCACTGTGCCGCTTCAGGCAAATCAGTGAACCTCCCTGTCTCTGCCTCCCCAGAGACCGCGGCAAGACTGGCCACAGGTTTGGGGAGCGGGGCCCACCCCTCAGCATCTGCCACAGGAGCTCCTGACCCCAGGGTCCTGGCTCTCGGGCCCAGTGCTGGGCCTGAACTTGGGGGCCTGGAGAGGCAGCACTCTAAGCCTGGCACCCTCGCCCTGCAGAGGCCCTCGCCTGATCTCCTCGTCGATGGCGTCAAGCTGCTCCTGCAGCATCAGGGCCAGGGTCTGTGCGTCAGAGCGGCTGCCAGGGGAGACGGTGTCCACGGGGCCCGCCGGACCCTCCTCATCCACATCGGAGACCTCGGGGTCACTGTCGAAGGCAGGGGTGGCCGTGGGGGCCCGTGCGCGTGGCAGTGGACACGGCTCCCAGTCCTCAGCAGAGAAGGAAGAGGGAGCAGTCAGAAACCTGACCTGGGGCAGCAGCAGGGACGTCTCTGGGGAGCGCATCAGGGGTGCAGAGTCGCAGGCCCCCCAGACCTACAGGCGCACAATCGGCACTTTGATAAGCACCCTGGGTGGTTTATTTGCACGTCAGCGTCAAAGACACAGTCCTGGACTGTGATGAGGAGCTGGACGGACTGCAGAGCCAGATGAGCCCCAGCAAACACTGGCTTTGCGGCCACAGAGAGGCTGTCTGTGCGCCCAGTGCCTCAGCTTCCTCATCTGTGCAACGGGGCCGCCATAGTGCCTGCCAGCGGCTGTGAGGGTGGCAGCACCCGGCACAGAGTCAGCACTGTTGCCACAGAGGGCGGAGACGCTGGGCCTGTCTCGTGTCCCTCCTCTGCACATGGCAGGGCACGCCAGTCAACCCGAGCAGGGCAACTTCTCGGAAATCACCTGCGGACCTCCCTGGTGGACAGAGGCCCGTGGAGAGGGCACGGGCTCCTGTGGGCTCGGCAAGAACTGAGCTGGGCCGGCCTGAAGAGCAGGCAGGACAAGGAAGGGGGCCAGGACAGGGAGGGGCCCTGGGCAGCGGCTGTGCTCTTACGGACAGAGAGGGGTGAGGGGTAGAGAGGGTGAGGCGCCTTCAGACTACGAGTTCCCCCCTCCGCCTGCATCTCCTGTGGCTGGGAGCAGGCGGAGCCCTGGGTGCGGGACAGCGCAAGCCAGCCACCCGGGACAGGCAGCAGCCAGCCTGCCCCTCAGCCTTTCTGCTCCTCCCGGCCCCAGGAGGGCTCAGCAGCGACTCTCGGCGGCTTCTCAGGAAACTCCAGGTGCCATCCAAGGGCCAGCCACCCCGTCACCCCACCTGTCTCCCCGTAAACCACAGCTTTGTTCCAGAGAACGTGCCGATTCCCTCCTGCCCCCCGGCCCCCACCCCAACCACACGCCTGCACACCCAGGCACACGTGCACACGCTTCAGTGGGGCCTCAGGGGCCAGGAGGCTGGGGGGCACAGCTGTTGCAGCTGCCAAGGCCCCACCCCTGGGCCGCAGCTGTCACTGATGTCGGGGTGGGGGGGAGGGTGCAGGGGGAGGATCTGCACCACACGCCAGCCGCCAGCCGGCTGTGAAACTGGAGCCAGGCACGCGGCCTCACAGACCCCAACTCCCAGGAGACCCCCCTCCTCCACCCTCACCTTGGCGGGCTCCTCCCGCAGTGAGTAGCGGCGCCGCAGGCCGGGGGGCACTGAGCCCAGGGAGAACCGCAGGTCCACAGCACTGCCCGTGTGCGACCTGGTTGTGGGGGGCAGGGAGGGAAGGTGGGCGCTGAGCCGGCTCACACCCATGGGCCCACAGAGTCCCAGCAGGACGTGGGTCCGGGTCCCTGCCGCCAGGGGTGCCATGTAGGCGGGAGCTCCGTTTCCTCTCTGGTGCCTGGGGGGTCAGGCATTCCAGGGGAGCGAGTTCTAGGGAGGCATTTTTCGAATGGCAAGAGTGGGCTTATGATGCAACTGGCGGCTTTAAAAAAGCTCAGCTCCCCATCGAAGCGTTCACACAGAGGTCCCGCGGCCCCCGACACGCGAGGCGAGGGAGGGCTGCTGGCGCCGTGAGGCTTCAGGTGCTTCGCTCCACGGGGGAGGGTCTGCTTCTGGGCCTTCTGCCCAACACGTCCCTCTGCCTCCCATCATCTGGGCGGTGTCCT
The DNA here is from genome assembly GCA_004027735.1 of Carollia perspicillata. Lineage (NCBI taxonomy): Eukaryota > Metazoa > Chordata > Mammalia > Chiroptera > Phyllostomidae > Carollia > Carollia perspicillata. The sequence continues at coordinate 16,039 of PVKM010019195.1, read as the reverse complement.
GGCTGAAAACCCACCCAGGCTCACTCCCATTCTCAGGGAGCTCTGGGAGGCCCTGCCGCTGAACCGGAGTCCTGGGCTGCCCTAGGGTCTACTCCAGCCCTGGGGTTCTAGGGTGCTGGTAACAACCCTCTGGGATGTCTGGGTGCCTCCCCCGTCTGGGGCCCTGGGCAAACCCAGAGCAAACAAGGGACAGGGCGGGCGACCACAGGTCCACAACACAGCTGGAGGGAGAGGGGTTTCTCTTCCCCACCCCCGACGCCGTTCTCCTGCCATCTGCCCGTTCTGTGACGGGCTCAGGGTGTCGCAGTCAGAGCTGAGCACCCAACCACTAAGGAAAGCAGGCAGTGGCCAGTGGCTGGTGAGCCCTGGGCCACGTCTTACTGATTCGGGGGCACAGCCCGCAGAAGGAGAGGGGTCCCATCCCTGCTTCCCGCCACATTCACACAACGTGTGACCAGCACGGAGGTGGACCCCAGCCTTACCACTGACGCCCAGGCTCACCACCCTTCCCTACCTCCAGCCCTACCCTGGCACACACTGGGCACGTCCCCTTCCCCTCTCTGCAGGGAAGGGGTCCAGGCTGCCCTGAGATCCCTTCTGCCTGGGGGTGCAAGTCTAAACACTTTGGTTGGGGGGGGAAACAGCCAGGAGCTGCGACTCATGATCGGACACACCCGCTTCAGTCTCCTCCTCGTCCTGCCTCTGGGAGGGAACTGAGGGCGGCACCACGTCAACCCTTCACAGAACTCACTGACAAACCCAGAAGTTCCCCGCAACGTGGGCCTCCGGCGGGCCTCACTCGAGCCCTGGGAAAGCCCCCTGCCATCCCTGAAGATGCTTTCAGGAAGGGACGCCAACGCCACGGGACCGACGAGAAGGGGCTCCCGGGGCCTCGCTCCAGCCTCTCCTGCTGCCTTCCTGCCCCCGCGCCCTGCCATGCTCGCACCCAGGCAGGTGCAGCTCACACAGCAGTCAGAAGGGCGGCGTCACTGGAGAGCCTGAGGGACCCAGACCCTCTCCGTAGGCAGTGGGGCGGGGTGGGGGGGCAGGGGGGCAGCCCCAGGTGTCAGGACTCCCTTCTAACTGCCCAGTGAGCCCTCCAAGCCTCCATGTTCCCCCACCTCCGGACAGGAGGAGGACCCTGAGGTCCTCAGCAGCACACCCAGCCTTCCACACTCTAGTACCTGGGGTGGACGCCATCCACAAATGGCCCCCCACGACCCTTCAGCTGGTCCACCTCCTGGCGCAGCTTCTCAATCTCCTCGGACAGGCGGCCCTGTGCCAGGCAGAGCCAGGGTGCGGTGAGGACCGGGGAGAGGCAGAGAGGGACGAAGAAGACAGCAGAGTTGGGGAGACACAACAGAACACACCAAAAAGTGCACAGCCAGGGCCCAGGCCAGGTCGGCAGGCCACACCAAAGGGACGGACCCAGAGGCAGGGCGCGCGGAGGTGGGCAGGCGGGGCCAGGAGAGGGGTGTGTCTGGAAGGGCTCGGGAGCAGGTCTGCAGAGCCCTCAGCACACTGGCGTGGCCCTGGAGGCCAGCCGGTGCCCCAGACCTCAGAGACACCGCTGAGGCAGCACAGCTGCCCATCCTCCCAGGGTCACAGGGTCGGAGGCCTCACTAAGTCCTCTGCCGGGTCCTCACTGGGCCCTGCCTCCCTGCTGCCCACTCCAAGCCCTACGCCAGGGCCTCAGGTTCTTCTTTATGTGCGGGTGCAGTGCCCATGCTGCGGGGCTCCCGTCAGGGTTAGTGGAATAACGGGCGCTCACAGAGCAGCACTGGGCCCGCTATGCGTGGGAACCAGAGAGGCTGAGCCCAGCGCAGTGGCACCTTCCCAGATGGCCAGCGGACAGGCGGCTGGGTACCTTGTGGCTCTGCTGCTCCTCAATCTGCCGCTGGGAGCTCTCCAGCTCCTGCATCAGTGAGTTCTGGGGAGAACAGCAGTGAGACGGGGGCCTGCCAGTGCACCCCTGCCCGACCCCACCCCATCCCACTGCACCCTTCTCCACCCTCACAGTGGCTGGTCACAGGCACCCAGGCCATGCAGCCCTCACCCACCTCTCACGACAACCCCACCCCTTTCCCCAGGCCCCGCCCTCTGGACAGCCCCGCCCCTTCCTCTGGACCCGCCCCTCCAGCCTCGCCCCAGGGCACCTTCTCCTCCAGGGCCGCCATGCGCTCCTTGAGGTGGAGCTGCAGGCGCTCGTTGGACTCGCTCAGCAGCCGGTCCACGGTGTCAGACAGCCTCTTGTTGTGGTCCTCGTTCATCTTCTCCCGCTGGCGCACCTGCACGGGCAACCTGCTTCACACCAGTGCACCCAGAGCTACTCTGCTGCCTGCCTTAGACACCGGTCCGTCCATCCCACACTCACCCTCCCGACCACCTGCTCCGGCCCCTCTGCAGCCGGGTCCCTGGCCAGGGTCTTCCGCCCACCTGCTTCCTCCCTGCCCTGTCCACAGACCACCCCGGGAGGCTGGGCTGGGCAGGAGGGGCCTCACCCTTGCCAGCTCCTGGTTCTTCTCCTCCAGCTGGCCCTCCAGCTGCCGCAGGTGCTCCTCGATGTTGCCGTGCCGTTCCTCGGCCTAGGGACAGGGACAGGGACAGGTCAGTGGCAGAGCAGAGTCGGTCCTGGGATAGCGGGGACAGCCAGGCTGCAGGTACCACCCCCAGAGCCCCAAAGCTGCCACAGAAGCACAGAGGCCCTGGGGCCTGATGCTTAGGACGCTGGTTTCCTTCTCTCCAAGAGTGGGGGGTTCGTGGGCAAGGACTGCTCTTCCAACCAACAGACACAGGTGGGCTTCCTGCAGCGGGGACATGCAGACCCTCAGGCCTGGCCACTCGCCTTGGTGAGGGCCGCGATCCTCTGAGCCAGCTCGGCCTCCACCTCCGGCAGCGTCTCCGCCCTCCGCAGGGTCTGCTGCAGCTTCTGCTCGGCCACCTCCAGCAGCTCCTGCAGGTGTCGCGCCTTCTCCTCACACTGGCAGATGCAGTGGGAGCATAGTCGGGAGGGGGCGCTGCAGCCCCGCAGCCCCGCCAGCCTCCGCAAAGCGCCAGGACAGGAAAGCAACAAGAAACACCCCTGGTTCTTGGCTGTCCATAGTGACCTGCAGGACCCCAGGGGTTCCTGGGCCACCAAGGGTAGGTCTCCACGGGACACAGATACCAGAGTCAAGCGCACCACCTCCACACCACATCGGGAGCAGGTACCTGGCGGTGCAGGGACTCCTTGTTGGCCAGCTCGTTCTCCAGTTTGTCGTTGAGGTCATGAATGGACGTGGCCTCACGCTGAGCAGCCAGGTAGCGCTTCTCCAGTGTGGCGATTCGCTCCTCCATGTCCTCCTTCTGGGCCAGAGCCTGGGCAGGCAGGGGAGCAGGGGACATGGGGAAGGCCACCAACGTCTCTCTGCCCCGACCCCACGATGGCCACCCTTCGCGCAACCGGGCGGGCCGAGCCCTGGTCACCTCCCGCAGGTCCCGCTGATGCTTGCTGCTCCGCTCCTCTGACTTGAGGAGGTCCCGGCGGGCTGTGCCCAGGTCCTCCTCCAGCTCAGCCACTGCTGCTGTCAGGGTGGCCAGCCGCTCCCGGGCCTGGCCCAGCTCCAAGTTTTGCTTCTCCAGCAGCTCCTGTAGCTCCTCCAGCCGAACTGCATCATCCTTGGGGACAATGAGCCATCGTCGGTCTGTCATCGGAGCCCCAGGAAGGTTGCAGGAGGGACGGCGGTGCCCCAGCTTCTGAGCACACCTCCAGACACACCTGCCTCCCTCCGGGCCCCAGCTCACGCCAAAGACCAACACCCTTGCTCTGCCCTGTGCCTTTTCCAAACCAATGGCTTCTAGCTTGACCGGCTGTCTCAGCACCTGGTAACCTAGAGAGGGGGTGGCTGAGGAGCACAGGCTCAGGGACGGGCGGGGTCTCGCCTGAAGCTGACACACGGGTAGATGGGCAAGCGTGTTGGGTGCCTAGCAGCGCGCTCGGGACTACAACAAAAATCTACCCGTTTCTCTGCAGGTGGGTGGGGGGAGGAGGAAAGAGAAGGGGAGTATTGGAGGAAGCCCCGAATTCAGTTTTAGCAGCCACTCTACAGAACAGGGAGGGGCAGGACCCCCACTTCCTGTCTGGGGAAAACACGCCCCCTGCTATGCGGTCCCCATGACCCACCTTCCACAGGCGCCTCAGTCCCAGCTCCACAGACCCCTCTTCCTCTGCCGCTCCGTCCCGAACCCCTGCCACCTGCTGCAGGGCAGACACCTGCAGGGCACGGCCCCAGCACAGTGAGTCAGAGACAAGAGGACCTGCCCTGTGCTCCAGACCCTTTTGGGGCCCCCGCCACCCCTCAGCCAGCAGTCTCCAGCCAAGACAGCAAGCCAGCGGGGGAATCTGATGGGGAGCCGAGTGAGGCGAAGGGGTGAACCAGCTTTGGCTTCCAGCTCAAGTGCAGGTGGAGGGTGGGCAGGTGCTTACCTGCTGGTGGGCACCTGCCAGCTGCTCCTCCAAGGTAGAGACTCGCTGCAGGGCTGCCCGCAGCCGCTCTCGCACCTGCCCAAGGTAAGAAGGTGGAGGGTGGAGGAGGAAGCAGAGACCCCACTGGACGCAAGGGAACAGCAGGGCTTGGCCGACCACTGCTGGCCTGAGGCAGAGAGGCTCTGCCAAGCACACTTCTGGGGAAATCTAAGAGGAGGGCCTGGGCCCTGGGCAATAGCAGAAGGGGCCCCCAAAGAAGCTGGAAGGCAGTTTTCCCTCCACAGGGGCGCAGACATTGCAGAGGGGGGAGCCAGGCTGGTACCTTCTCATCCAGGGCCTTGTGGTGCTCGAACAGTGACTTGAGGGCCTTCAGAACCTCCACCTCGCTGGAGACCCCTGACGGTGACTGGGCCTGGCGTTTCACCACAGTCATCCGCAGCGAACGCTCGTGGCGGGACACCAGGCACTCCAGGTGCTCCAGGAGCAGCTGGCCGGGAGCAAGGAGGCCGAGGAAGGGCCCAGGTGAGCACGGGGACACGCGAGCACAGCTGGGTGTGCCCCCACCGGCTGCCCTGGCCTCTCCCCTGGGACCCCTACTGCAGATGAAAGCCAGCACTGATGGTGGAACCACCTGGCTGTCATCCCAGACACAAGGCAGGGATGCGCCTGGCCTGGCCACGGGGTCCACCCCCACACACGTGCCTGGTCACGCCACTCACCCTCGTGTTGTTCCGCTCTGCTTTCAGCTCCGATATCTCTTCCTCTCGCTCCAGAAGCTGCTCCCGACACAGGCTCAGCTCCCGGGTTAGGGTAGCAAATTCCTGAAAACCCCACAGCCCCTCAGTGGGCAGGGCTCCTCTGACCCCACCCCTGGATCACTGCCCTTCCATCAGGCATGGCGGAGGGAGGTCAAGCATCTCACACCCTGGCAGGCCCTGCCGGTGCTGGCTCACGCCTCTGTGCTCACCCTGTCACACGCATGCCGCCCCAGGCACAGGACACCGTGGCGCACCAGTGACACCACCGCCAGCGGACTGGTGCGCTCTCCTCGCCTTCCTTCACCTCGGCGCTGCCCGGTTCGGCCCTCAGAATGCCACACGCCCGCCTCTGCAACTCAGCCCACCCGACACGAAGCGCAGCGCTGTCGGGAATGTTTCCAGCTCCTTTCCATCTGCCCTAAGACCTCGTCAACCTGAGTCACCTGCTGTTTCCACACCTTTGCTCCACGGGTCCTGTCCCCCCAGAGAACCCAACCCTCTGTCACCACCTGAGGGGGACACATCCCCTCAGGACCTGCCCAGCCCCCCCGCTCTGAAAACCACCAGGAACGGTGGGGAGAGCACCCCCCACACACCAGGCCTGTGCCAGTCTCCCAGACGGACGTGACCCCTGCCCCCACCAAGCCCCCAGTGCCGGGCGGGGTGCAGTCTCGGCTCTGCCTCACACGCCATGTGACCTCAGACACGTCACCGACCCTCTTTGAACCTCCTCCCTCTAGTCCATGAGACAGAAACCTGATCCTCCAGTGTCACTGTGAGGACCCAGCGAGCCACCAAGGCAGCAATCTGAGTCAGGGGTTCTGTCTCAGGGAACCCGAGGGCCCTGTTCCCTCTTCTCCAATCCCTGGGGCTCGTGTCTGTCTCAGTCCGGGCCTGTGAGCGCCAGTGGTGGGGATGGGCTACCTGCCACCCCAATTCTGCCCCAAGGCCCCACTGTGCTACTGAAAAGGTGACACCAGGCTCTGGGCCCACACTGGTCCCCACATGGGGACAGGCCTGCAGCTGCGTCTTAAGCCACCTGGTTCTTTGGAGCCTCGCCAACAGTGGGGCAGCCACGAGCCACTCACTGGTCTCAGGCTCTCATGTCATCATGTGTGAGACAGACAGACGCTGGTAGCAGCAACATCAGCATCAGAGCCCCAAGGACCTGGGTGAGTCCCAGGGAGCACTGCACACACAGAGAGCACACAATGGTGGTGCTGCTGCTGACCGAGGAGCGTGACAAGTGTCTGGCTCCTGCCTATACTTTTCTGTGGGACGCCTCTTGTTTTTAAATCTAGGCGATAAGAGGGGGCTCCCCACCCAGCACCTCCAAGAACAGGGTCTGGGGAGCAGCAGCCAGTCTCGGGTGCCACCTGCTGGCCGCAGGGGCTCACTGCAGCTGGCCACTCCAGCGCCTCCTTCCCGTATTTCTCCAGGGCACTGGCCTGCATCCCGCAGAGGGCTGAGGGGCTGTGGATTCCACCCGCCCAGAGGCAGCTGCGACGCCCTGAGCTGAGGGCGCCAGGACACTGGGCTCAGCAGGGCTGGGGGGGTGGGGCCGGAAGAAGTGCCGAGGTCAGGCCTTACCTGGGGCAGGGCTGAGTTCAGGTGGCGCTGCAGCTGGTCACGCTCATGAAGGGCATCCTGGAGCCGGCCCTGCGTGGCCGCCAAGGTCTCCTGACTCTCACGGAGGGACTCCAGCAGCTTCTCCCGCTCATCCAGCATGTTCACCATCAGCTGCTCAAAGTTGGCGTCCGTGTCGGCGCCATGGGGGGGCCCCAGAGGGTCCCCCTCATTGATCGTGGGCATCACCTCACACATGGCAGGGGTGGGCAGGGCCTTCTCTCGTGGGGGACGGGAGGGAGTCACAGGACTGGCACTTCCAGGGGGACTCAGTGCACGGGTCTCAGAGAGGGCAGTTCCAGACGAGTGCACAGGTGGGCCGGGGCTTCTCCCGCAGCATCAGTCGCTCTTGCTCTGACAGGGGCCCGGTGCCCGAAGTGCCCCTGTGGAACGGAGCCCGAGGACCCGGCTTAGCCGGTCAGGGCTGCGGCCGGGCGCCCTGTGTCCCCGGGCAGGCGAGCAGCAGCCAAGCGTGGCCATGGCAGGCAGACAGAGGGGGCTGGAAGACGGCCCTGTGCTCAGACTGAGCACTGGAGCCCGGCAGGGTCCCAGCCGGGCCCAGCAACACCCATGGCTCCGGAGGGCAGCGGTCTGCGGGAGAAGAGAGGCCGTGAGGCCCAGCGGAGTGGAGCAGGGTGTCCGGGGAGGGCGGAGGGAGGGAAGGGAGGTATCAGCCCCTTCTCGGCTTACTGAGTTCTCCTGAGGAATGCTCTGCCCACCCACAGCCTCTGCCCCCTGCTCCCACACCTCAGCTGTCAGCGTGCAATGTGCAGGAGTGGCTCCCCCACTCACGTGGCTCCCTGGCCAAATATAGAAATGATTCAGTTAGCGGCAGGCTGCCCAGAGCCCTCCTGAGACCTGGGGTGGGAGAGGGCGAGGGGAGGAAACAGAGTCTCTGCCTCTCTTCCCCAGCTTGCACCCCACACTCCGGCCAAGGTAGGCACAGAAGGGGCTGCAGGGCTGCCAGTGCCACTGGGTCCCACACAGGATGGCTCCGTGTGGGTCACTGGTGCACCATGGCTCCTTGGAGCAGCTGGGCTGGCATGCAGGCTAGGCACTCGGGGAGGAGGCCCTGGCTCCAGTCGCCCCCACCCTGGAACCCTGGCAGGCGGCGGCAAGTGTTCGTTCTGCACTCCCTGCTGGGCAGTCCAGGGGACCCAGGATGGCTATGGGGTGGGCTGTCACTCTCCCGGGGCAGGGTTGGGGTGGGGGGCTGCTCCATGCTTGGCATCTCCTTCCTCCATGGAGCTGCCCATTGCCGGTGCTGCCAGAAGGCACTGGCTAGGGCAGTTAGCATGTGCACAGCCTGGCTCCGGTAGTGCCGTGAGCCTGGCACAAAGATGCCCAGAGGTCGGGGCACGGCGGCAGGATGAGGAGGGCAGCATACAGCTGGGGCTGTTCTGCCTGCAGTGGCTTCTGACGTCCCTGCTGCTGGGAGGCCTCCCCCTGAGTCGACATGCAGAGGGAGCTGCCCTCAGAGCCCCTGTGACGTGAGGTAAGATGCAAGGTGCCCCGCACTGCAAGGCCCCTCGAACAACGCTTTCCTTCCTTTCCCTCCCCCTGCCCACATGGGAGACACTGGGACAGCTTCTCCTCCGCCCCTCAGGTGGCGGGCTGAGAGAGGACAGGACACATGGGGACCCAGCATCAGGCCACAAGTCAGACACTGGGCTGAGCCCAGCAGGAGAACCAAAGAAGGACCAAGCCTCTCCCACCCACCCCCACAGTCCTGGCAAAGTAGTCAGAAACGAGGACTGACCAGTGAGGCCAGGGAGGGACGTGGGCCTGGACCGCCCAGAGGCCAGGGAGCCAGCATGAGAGCCGCAGAGCTCACTCCGCAGCCACCCCAGCGGGCCCGGTGGTTACGGCAGGTGTGTGCTGGCCCCCACACATGCACACCGGAGCAGAGAGACCTAGGACATGCATGCATGTGGCCACACATGTGCTCCCAGACATACTCTGACCCATGGGACCCTGTCCCCAAGCTGACAGTCACCACAGAGGCAGAAAGTAGTACCCTGGTCTGCACCTGCCCCCCCCGCCACATCCCTGCCCCCCCGAACAGCAGAAGCCAGAGCTGCCGTCTCACTGATGCTAACAGCCATCCCTCCCACACCCACCACAGTGCCCAGGACCCTGCTCCCTGGGGGCTCCACCTGTGAGGCTGAAAGGCCACAAGGGCCTCCACACCTTTCTAAGCTCAGCACACCCAGGCTCTCACCCCTCTTCCTCTCCCACACCCGCCCCAAGAAGAAATGAGGGAACGGAAGAGGAGGCCAGGCTGGGGAAGGGGCCCTCCTGTCAGAAACCGTGCAGAGGGGCTCGGGGACACTGAGCGCAAAGGGACCCAGAGCTGGTGCCGAAGAGGCCAGCTGGGTGGCCTTGGGCTCATCACCACCTGCCGAGGCCTCTGTTGTAAGATGAAACCCGTGACCTGTTTTGCCCACCGCAGAGGGATAGGCTCAAGGAAACACAGAATGCCCCACGACTGCAGGGGAGTAGGGACCACCCAGTGGCAGGTGAAGGTGGGCTTATGGGTGGGTTTTTGGAGCTCTTTACAGGAAAGGGCTGGGGAGTGTTCAGCCCGCCCGCTGTGACAGGCCGGCTGGTCCCACTTGGCCTCCTCCAAACCCTCCTGGTCATTCTGGCAACCGAGAAGCTGGCTCCGGTTCCACCAGCCCTCCCCAGCCTCCCTCCAACCAAGTGCCAGGTAGCAACACCACTCCCCCCCACCCCACCCCCTTGGTGCCGGCACATAGAGCCAGGTGCCTTGCTGAGGGCCCCAGTGGGGCAGCCACACGGGGCCCCCTTCTGGCTGCAGGGCCACCATCCAACAGCACAGCCGTCACCTCCGCCCAGCATGGACCTTCTGCTCCTGCACATCCCACCGGTGACACATGCTGGTCCTGGTCCAGGGGCAGAAGCCACCCTCCCCCAAAGCCGGCATTTGTGGGTGGTCTGCGGGTGACACCACAGAAGGGGTCTCCAGGTAAGCAAGGGTGTGAGTGTGTGTGGAGGGAGGGGCTGGGCAAAACCAGGCCTGTGGGCTTGTGAACGTGGTGGACACAAGACCTCCGAGGCCTCTAGGACTCCCCAGAACTTAGCCCTGTCTTTTCCTAGCGAGCAGGGAGGATGGGCACTTGAGTCTGATGCTCTGGCAGGCCACACGCACAGGCTGGCTCCCTGCTGCCCCACCAGATGGCAGCCCCACCACTGCGAGAGAGGGTGGCCAGGGCCAAGCTGCCAGCGAGCCCTCAAGCGCAGTGCCCACGAGCTGGGCCAAGAGAGAGCCTCAGGGTGCGAGCCCCTCAGAGCAAAGGGTAAGAGGAAGGTCATCCACCCTACCACCCAGTTACATTGTATATACATACTCCTTCTAAAATCACAGTACACAGTGGACATTCCTGTAACACACACGTAACTACCATTATTGTTCATAAAGACTTAAACCCATACACCATGCTCAATGGGCCCTTGGGGGTTTCACTGTATTTACTGCCTACGGACTCTAATGACACCTCACTGAGGTGGAGCACCACTGTCCCGGGTCCCCAGAGGCTCCTCTACTCCAGGTTGAATAGTTCCGGTTGCAGGCAGGCCCCGCTTCCATGCAATGCAACAACGATGCACTGAGCAGATTGCCACAGACCCCATGCTGAGCTGGGTCTTGTTATGGGTACCAAAGGCCCATATGGAGCAATCCCAACCCTCAGGAAGTTCATGTCTACTTGAGACAACACAGCTACACAAGCAACAGTTGGACAGCACCCCAGGCAGAGGAGCATGTGACCGAACGTCCAGTGGCTGGCACAGGCCAGGGGTCGGCCTGGGCGCCTGTTGCAGTCTGACCCACTGAAATTGCTCCTCCCCTCCCTCGGAATGGAGCAGCTCCAGCGCAGATCTGTCTGGCCTTGGAGCTGGCGTCACCTGGAGAAACAGGAGAGACCTGAGGGAGGCAGGGGCTGCAGCACCCAAGGCTCTCTGAGGGCAGAGCCGTGAGCCTACTGGGTGATTCCTCGGGCTCTGGGGCTATGCCATCCCAGCCCCTAGGAGCAGCCCTTCAGAGTTTGTCTCCAAGGACGTTTTACTCTGACGGCCACTCAAAGGGCCACATCTGCTCCCGTGAGCTGGCCCCGCAGGCCTTCCAGAGCTAACAGTGGATCTGTGAGCTGGCAGGCCAGCAGGGGCACAGAGGGCGACTTCTGGTGGCTGCAATGCCCCACTCCCTCCCCTCCATGCTCCCAGGTCTCCACCTGGGACCTGGGGCAGCTTTCCATCCATCAGTCCCCCCTTCTGTGCAGCACACACACTCCCCACAGCTCCGAAGACAACCTCATGGGTCCACAGCAACCTAAGCTGTGGCCTAAGCCCCAGCCAGAGGACTCCTGGAGAGAGGACCCCCCACCCCTGGCATGAAATAGCTTCAGCCGCTGCCGTACATCCTGCAGCCCTGGGGGCCCCCAGCTCCTGGTCCTGCTGAGTCTGAGCCCTGCCTCACTGCCTGTACAGTCCGACTCCTCACCCCATCCCCAGCTCCCTCACCAGGCCCCTCAGAGGCTCTGAAAGAACCACAGCCTCACTGACAAGTCTCTCCAGCTCTGAGACTGGAGCGATGATGGAGCCCCAGGAGCCTGGCTGGCAGCCCTGCCCACCCCCACCAGCTCCTGCCCCAGGGCTCTGACATCGGGACGGCTGGGCAGCACTCACAGGGTGAACGAGCGGGTGAGCACTCCCTCCATACCCACTGCCGTCCAGAGACTGGACGTCTCATTGAGCCAGGTGGCAGAGCATCGGCCAGGTAGCCACTGTGCATAGTCACTGTCCCCTTAGTCTGAGATACCATGTACCCCACGCAGCCTCCTCAGGCCTCAGGACGAAATCCTAGGAAACAGCCAGGGAAATCTTTCCCACTGTGCCCCTTGCAGAGGCAGCGTCCATTCAGAGTATGCAGTGAGTTAACAGTGGTGGGGGGTGTGTGACTCAGAGTTCAGTTCCGACAGCTCTGTCCTCCTTCTTAACCCAATGACAATAGAGCGAAGGGGGTATGTGGACAGAGTGCCTGCGGAGTGGACTCTCAACTGCCCCACAGCCTTACATCGCCTCAAAGGACCCAGCAACTGGCACTGTGTCTGGCATACAGCAGGTGCCCAATGAATGTTTGCTGAATTGTGAACACAGTACTAAGTATCAGTCCCATCGCCCCTGGAAAGGCTGAGGGGGTCCCTGAACCCTGGCTGCTGCAGGAGCGGATCCCCCCACCTAAGTACAACCGTAACCACTTGTTCACCGCTGGCAGCAGCCGAGCAGCAGCCCACACGCCACGGCCCCTCTAACGGACGCCACCCGGACACCTCCCTCAGAGGTGACCTCAGCGCCTCCTGGCCGTTTGTCCCCTACCCCCATCCTTCGCAGAGACGAGCGCCCACAGCGCATTTCCACGTCCTCCAGCCGGCCCGGCCGCTCTCGTGCCACCGAACACCGCAGGGTCCGCTCTGGGGAAGGCGCTGTGCGGTGGAAAGTCACCAGCTCTGCGCCCGCACCCTCCCGGCCCTTTCCCAGCGGCGCCACCCTCACCCCCGCCTCGGCGGACCTCAGCGGACCTGCGGAGACGGGCATCGCAGGCTCCGCCCGAGTCCGGCAGCAGGAGGACGGGAGCCAGTGACTCGGAGAAGGGGCGCTGCCGGCGATGCAGGGAGGCTGAGGACCCCCACCTCAGGGGAGCCCGACGTCCTCGGCCCCTCTTGTGCCCCAGGTATCTCTAGGACCGGGCTGACCAAGGAGCTGAGAGGCGCTTCTTCCAGACTCTCCCGGGACTAGGTGGGGGCGGCACGAGAGTGCAGTCCCTCCGGCTTCCTTCAGACCTGCGAGCTCAGCCCCCTCCTCCGAGGCCGACAGCGGGGCGCAAACTCCACCCCGCGCAAAATGGGCATCGCAGCCCCGCTCATCCCAAGGGCGGGGCGGGGGGTGGCTGCCACGGTCAGCGAGGGGGGCGGAATCTACGTCTGCGGAGCGAGAGGGGGCTGATGCCAAAGGCGCGCGCCAGGCACCCCTCCCCAAACGGTGCAGCAGCCGGAGGGGGGAACACAGGCACCAGCCCCAAGCCCGGACTTTGGACGCTCACCTGCCTGCAGTCCCCGAAGACAAGACTGGAGACCCGCAGCTCGGCTCGGCATCCAGCCGCTGGCACTGCGGAGGCCTCACGAGTCCCTCCCTTAGCCGGACACCAAGCAGCTGCAGCCTCCCAGGCATGTGCCCCGCCTCCTCCCGTGAGGCCCCGCCTCCTCCCGTGAGGGCCCACCCCTCACGTGACCAGAGGCCGCTGCAGCCATCCAGGGCAGAGCCCCGCCCCCTCAGAGGCGGGGCCTCTCAATATCCACCTCCCCCCGCAGCACCTGGCCCCAGCACGTCACCCGAGAGCAGCTGGGAGGCTGTGCGCAGTCTCAGCTGGGCCAGGACCAGCGCTCCCAGGGTGCCCCTCCTTGGAAACCCGCCCCCTCCCAAATCGAGGCGCCTGCTCCCTCCATCGGCTGGTCCCGGCCTTGTGGCCAGTGGTTTGTCCACCGTCACACCCGCTCCCTAGAGCCCGTTTAGTACTTTCCCTTTGGTCACACCCATTTTCCAGTGGAGAAACTTGAAATCAAGACACATTTCCGTAGTGTGTTTTTAAGTGAACCGGGTCGCTTGTCTCCACACAGGCCCCTGGCGGACTCAACACTGTTAATATGAAATGAGATGTCTCCAGCACTTACAGCCCACAGCACCCCCGCCCTCCACCGCCCCAGGGCGGGGCCTGAAGCTTCCCGCGCGTGCGCACTATACTACACTGTGGGAGGAGGCGAGGGGGGGGCACAGAAGCTGCAGGTGTGCACGTTTAGAGACAGGACGAAGGCTGCAGTTGAGGTCAGTGGCACATATAACCTGCCTTTTTTCTTTTTCTCCAATATAGTCACCATCTGGCTGTTTCCTGGAATCTTCGGTGGAAGGCAGCAAAATCTGAATAACTGTGATTTATTAGAGGGGTTAGAAATGAAGTTTATAATCGGTTTCCTCGGAACATCAGAGCAGAATCAAAGTTAAGGAAGTGACGACCACAAAATAGATTTTACAGAAAAGTAGTGCAGAAAGTCCCAACTCCTCCTGGTGGCTTGGGGGGGCTCTCATCCAAAGGAAATCCTTGGGACACTTCACATCCTTTCACTGCAACATGGGTCATTCGAGAAAAGGCAACGCACCTGATGAAGGGGTAAGCTGAAGGCACAACACCTTTGCCAAGTAAGTGTTGGTGACATCGCTCTGAGACAGCAGCTGTGGCAACACCTAGCCTGTTACCTACCATTCGGGCGCCGAGTCAGAACACACTGATGACGCCAGGTGCAGTTTTAGGGAGCCCTTTGTTTTGTTTTTGCTAAGTTCCCTCGTCAAGGGAACGCCTAAGTCGGGGGCAGCAACCCACCACAACAGCCCCCTTCTGCTCCAGGGAACTAGGGGTCCGTGCTTCTCCCCTCCTATCTCGGAGGCAACTTTTTTTTTGGAGATTTTATTTATTTATTTTTAGAAAGGGGAAGGAGGCCAGGGAGAGAAACATCAACTGGTTGCCTCTCGCACATGCCCCAACCCATGACCAGGAGTCAAACTGCTCTCGCTTAGCAGGATGTCAGGGCAGAAGCAAGCTTTGATTGTAGGCAAGGTTTGCAAGGTGCTTTCCATCTTCCCGTTTTTGTCTGTGGCATTTAAAATGCCCAAATGCTGTTTGTTTCTCATGGACCCAGGCTCATTTTCTTTTTTCTTTTAAGATTTTATTTATCTATCTTTAGAGGGGAAGGGAAGGAGAGAGGGAGAGAAACATCGATGTGTGGTTGCCTCTTGCACATCCTCTGCTGGGAACTGGTGACTGGGAATCGAACCGCAGCTGTTTGGTTCGCAGGCCCGTGCTCAATGCACAAAGCCACACCAGCCAGGGCCCAGGCTCATCTTCTGGGTGAACAGCTTCAGCTCCACCCTTGGTGTGGGGAAAGGACAGTCGTGAGCAGAGGTATCAGTAGATGCTCCCTATAAACAGTCCTTAAGTAGCAGAGGCAGAGAGGACGGTAATAAAAGAACACGCCAACTTCGCAATGGCATCAGCTGCCCCCAAAAGACGTTCGTGGTTAAAGAATGTAACCCTAATGTAACAGGGTGAGGCCAAGAAGGGGGCCCCAAATAGGGATTTGTAATGGGGTCCAGAACTCAAGGTGTCCAGGAAATATTAGAAAAATGTAAGGGATGTCCTGACTCCGCCCCCACAAGGCTAGGCTGGGGGATGGGACACATGGAACAGGGCAATTGGGAGCTGTGTTATAGAGCAACAGCTTTGCAGCTAACCTCTGGCATGGTTATATAACATATCTATAACCTTTAACTGGTTGCATAGATATGTTAAATAGCTGTGGCCATGCTTTGAGCCAGGGGGATGGAAGGGACTTCTACCCAAGATGTGACTGAGAGGCAACTCCCCCTGGTTACAGTGCTTGCATGACAGCTTGGAGATGATTGGCTCCATGCCATGAGGCTACACTGCCCAGACTCATTATGGCAGCCCAGAAAAGCTGGAAGAATACAGGAATGCTGGCAGGTATAGCCGATGGTGGGAGGAGTTGGAAATGGGGCTGCAGAGGAAGACTGACTTGGGGATTTAAACCCAGACAACAGCAGTCATGTGAGGGGAGAACCACGCAGCTTTGGCAGAGTGGGGATCACATGGCTTTGGGGTGCTCCTTTTTGCCACGTGACTCAGGAAGCAGGAGAGACTGCCTGGAAGAAAAGGGGTGAAAGGACTCTTGCTGGTGGGCCATGAGAAGGTGCCACATGGCTTTGGATTAACTGGAGATCATGGTGGCAACACAGCTGATGGTGCCAGGAGCCCGAATCATGGACTTCTACTTCTTTTCCTGAGATATGGTAACCCAAATTAGGGCAGAGAGAAGGAAGCACTGTGTCTGTGGGTATCCTAAAGGACTTCAATATTTTAATGAAGACATTAAGTCACTACTCTAAGTCTGTATAGCTTTAAATAAATATTTCCTTTCTTGTTCACAAATCTCTGGCATTGAGAGATGTCTTTCTTCTGGCAGCAGGCATAGCGAACCTAGTGGGGGGTCCTTTCGGTAACAGTATATCGTACACCCCCCCCCGGGTCTGTTCTGTAACACTA
>PVKM010019194.1:0-24411 GCA_004027735.1 Carollia perspicillata | reverse complement strand
CTCCGCTTGGGGCAAAAGCTCAGGGTCTGGTGGCCGCGGGGGGCCCTGCCGGGGACAGTGCCTGCTGTGAGTCCCCGGCGGACAGTGTCCGTCAGCCCTCCTCGCCCGCCGGGACGGCGGCTGTGAGGACAGCTGGGCTCCTGAGGGTCTGAGTGTTTTTATAAAATGGTGTTTTAGTCACTGGTGTGTCCCCAGGCACGGGCAGCGGCGCTCTCCTGAGACCAGGAGACACGGGACCTGTTTCCGCTCTGCTGACCGCTGTGACGCGTGTCTGTGTGCTGTGGTGCGTAGAAGTTTCCAGGGTGGTCGGCCGGGAGTGCGCCTGCACTTCCATGGGTGAAGTCAGTCTGCTCTCGGCGCCTCGGGGGCCCGTGGGCTCCCCAGGACTCTGTGGGAGCCACCCCAGAAACACGCTCGGGTGGCGGGCTTCACGGCGTTTGAATTCTTGAAAACTCCTCTAGATGTTTCATTTTTATCTAAGATATGATCTTACAACTTAGCATTCTGCAGAAAAGTTAACTGTGGACCCTTCCTGTGTTGAAGAGTAGGTGGGCAGCTCGAAACGGGCGCAGACAGGCTTTCCGACCCCCAGCTCACAGCTGCCCTGCGTGGCCCCCCACGGACGCCGGGAGAAAGGGCGCCCACGGAGGGGGGCCCCGCCCGGGAACCTGGCCAGCTGCAGGGAGGCCGCCTTCCCTCGGCCCTGGCCGCTGTCGGTGCCTTGCCCGTCCGTGCCTCCGGCAGCAGGACACTTCCCATCCGTTTCCCCAGCTGCTTAGGTTGCGGCATCGCTGCGAAGCCAGAGTCTAATAAAGAGAACAGAGTTCCAAGGAAAAGGAACCGAGTCCCGTTCGGGGTTGAACAGCGCGCCCCCAAATCCTGTCCACCCTGAGCCTGTGGATGTCACTTGATGGAACTGACACCTTACAGCCGTAACTGGCTACGGTGGCGCCAGACTAGGCTGGGTGCCGACCCAGTGACGCGCCCTCATGGGAGGAGAGACCAGGCGCACAGGGCGAGCGGCGGTGGGAGGGCAGCAGGGCAGCCTCGCTGCCACGAGCCCAACCAGGGCAGCAGCTGCTGGAACTGCCGACCGAGGGGGGCCCGTGGGGCAGTCACGGCGCCTGGGCTCCCGGCCGTGCGACAGCGGCCCCTGTGGACGCCGCCACTGCGACCAGGGCCTTAGTGTGACAGCCAGAGGGAACGACGCGGACAGTTGAAGCACCGGTGCGGCGGGCCCTGTGAAAATCAAAACTTGCTCGTTTTGGCTTCCCAAACTGGAAGTGAGACCGTCTTCAGGCTTCTGTCCTGCACTGGCTGGGGAAACCCACGATGTCCCGCGCTGGTGCGGCCGACGACCCATGAGGAACTCACTGGCGTGACGTCCCCGACGACACCGCTCATCTGCCGGATTGGAAATGCAGCTGCGAACGGGAAGCCCGAGCTCGCGGCTCATCTTCGGAACCGCACTCACCCCACCGAGGGACGACTCTCAGACGCGGCTGCACCTGCCGCTCACGTGCTTCCACCCGGTCTCCGCCCCCACTGACCGCCGAAGGACACCTTGTCGTGGACGCCCGCCGACAAACACCGACCTCAGGAAGGGCAGCCTCCCGGACCTCAGCCCACGCGGACGACCGCAGGGCCAGAGCACGTGGGTAACGCCGGCGTGCTAGCCAGCCAGGAGGCAGCCTGGGACAGGCCGGCCATCACTGGGCTGCTCACCCCAGGCACAGACGGCAGAGGGGAGAGCCCGCCCCACCGAAAAGGGATCAGTGCGGAGAGGGGTGAGCGTCGCCCGTTTCCTCGGCTTCAGCTCCGGAGGACGCGCCACGCCTCTGCCATAGGACAGAGGCCCTCCCAGAGGGACACATGAGGCTGAGCACGCCGGCACATGCCACTCAGACGGCAGGGGGGGAGCCGGCCAAGGCACTGATGACAAATAAGGGCAGCTCTGGGAGCACGAGGTCACAAACCTCGTTTCTGGAGACGGTAAAACTTCGGTCAGAAGGGCCGGTAAGTCACTGGGCTGAGACTTCCCCGAGACACCGCCCCAGCCCCTGCTACGCAGCTTCCCTCCCTGGGACACCCCTCCGTGGCCTGGCTGTGGTGGCACCCAGGCAGCCGGACGCGCCCTGACCCAGAGACGGGAAGCGCGTGCTCAGGTCCAGCTCGGACCAGAGTGGCGGCTTCCGGTAAGCTGCCAGCCCCCAAGGGTCGGTCACCTGCAGCTGTGAAGGAGAGCGCTGTCTCCCAAGTGCGCGGGCATCAGAGAAGAGCACACTGAGAACGCAAACGCAGGGACACCGCGACCCTGGAGAGACGCCTGCTGGTCCCTCCCGGGAGCCACGCAGGGACAACGGCGGCGGGAGCTGCTGGAGGGGGGCTCAGTCTCTGCCCGCGCCCAGGCAGCTGTACCCGTTTGCTCCGGGCCGCGGGTTTTGCTTCTCAGTTCTCAGTTTTCCTAAAACTTTTGAGAGAGCTCCAAAAAGTGTCTGATTTCACGGCTAAGGAGACTGGGCCCACACGAGCGGGGTGCCGACACGGACCCCAGCACCACCTAAGCACCCCTGCTTCCTGAGGGCCGCGCCCAGGTGACCAGCCCCCGCCCCACACACCTTTTGCTGAGGACAGCCTGGCCAGAGGGCTGGTCCAGTCGCCTGGGCTGCGAGCCACTGACCCGCAGGCCTTTGCTGTTGAGTCACGGCCAGCAAGGCCAGGAGCCAGGGTGGCCGGCCGCCAAGGCTGGGCCAAGAACACGGGGGAACCCAGCCTTTCTCCTGAACTCCCTCCACGGCCGAAGAACAGTCTGAGCATCAACCTGCCACGGAAGCCCACCTCGGCAGAGCGCTGGAACCAACAGTCACAACTCGAGCCGCCCGTCTCGCTCTGGACTTTGTTCACTGAGGCCCCGTGAGGCAGGGGGATGCAGTTCTTTTTAAACATGCGCACAGGAGCTGAGCTGCCCGAGCGACTCCCGCTCCCCGCAGGGCCGCCCGCGGGCAGGATGGCACCCGGCAGGGGTGGTGCCTTTCTGGAAGTATCCTTCTGGGTCCAAAGCCAGGATATTTATTTTAAATACCGTTGGTAATAGCCCTGCTTGGCTGTAGAGAACGCTCCTTAGCAGGTCCTCAAATTCCGTCTTCCCCTCAACCGTGAAAGAAACCACAGACCAGTGCATAAGGCCTGAAGAGTCTGAACACACTTTGCACATAAATTCAATGCTTTCATTTTTTTTGAAGATTTTATTTATTTTAGACAAAGGGGAAGGGAGGGAGAAAGAGGAGAGAAACTTCAATGTGTGGGTTTTCTCTCTCCCCTACTGGGAACCTGACCTGGTCCCCAACCCAGGCCTGTGCCCTGACTGGGAATCGAACCGGCGACCCCTCGGTTCCCAGACTGGCGCTCAATCCACTGAGCCACACAAGCCAGGGCTCAATACATTTTTAGAAATGCCAAAAGCACGTATTCAAGCAGCATGTTTTAAACAGATTTTCAGGTAACAAGAATGTGCGCCAAGCTGTCTAAACAAAACCCCTGGACTTACAGAGATTCAGATACTTGGAAAACAGACCCTATTTCTTGAGGCAGGGCCATGCCTCCACCTCCGCGGGTCTCCTCATTCCCTGTCACTCAAACACAACTGCCCGAAAATTACCCAGCTAGTCTCAGCGCGCGTTCCGGTGAACAGGGAGGAGAGAGAGGTTTACTGGTTAAGAGACCTTCGGTGAGGCCGTCCTGTCGACCCCCCACCCCTGCGTGCCAGAGGGTTTGCCAGAATGTAGCTCACACACGCCCTCTGCTGGAGGCACGCCTGGCCGGGCCTTCCCAAGCCCCGGCCCCGCAGTTCTGGGCAATGGCGGTGCAACCCGCTCCAGCTCCGCCGCCACCCGGAACAAGGACGATGGCAATCGCCGCCAGAAGAGTCTCCGTGGCTCCAGACGAAAACTCCGGTTTCCGCCAAAGACAAAGGCCCTTCCTCTGAAATAAAAGGTCCCTGGGATTGCTGGCATACCCCAACCACGGATGGGAGAGACTCATTCTTCTCTCCCCCATGAAGCAGAGAACGCGGGCAAAGCGCAGGCGTCGGGAAGAGTCCTCCGCCCCAGGAGAGGAAAGGGCGCAGGTCTGTCCTTGAAGGACCGTCTGCGTGTGAGAGCGCCCCGTCTTCTCCGGAGAAGTCTCCACGCGTGTCGCACGGGTAGGTGGGCGTTTCTTTCAGGGCGACTCAGTCTGTCATCTCTTACCTTGGTGATCCTGTCGGTTTCCATCACGTTTACAAAAAAGGGAAGTATTTTCTTAAGAGTTACGCATTCAGCAAGACAGAAAACAGCCGGGTGATGGCGTCAGGATCAAATACCAACCCCATCTTTCGCTGAAGCCCCGAAAGGCCGTGGTCCTCAGGCTCCAGAACCGGGGTCCGCACTGTGCGCCAGCGGCCGGTCTCGCCGGACAGGGCCACAGCTGTTCACGTCTGTGTGGGGTCTGCAGCCGCCTTCCTGCGGGTGGTGGAGCCAGCACACCCTGGGGTGTGAACTCCCCACCCACCAGGGAAGGTGTGCTGGCGCCCAACGGAGACCTGAAGGGAGCTGCCAACTGGTTAACCTCCTCTCCTGGGAAGGCCTCACTCTGTAACCATTTCCCCAAAACGAAACCTGCTAAACTGCCAGGACATATGTCCAGATTTGGGGGAAACACTATTCCCCCACCAAAAACAATGTCACCACTCTTCCGCCTCACCAAACCAACTTCTGGTCAAGCACCTGCTCCTGATACCCGTTACTCAGGAGCCTGGCTGGATTCACCCACGGCTGCGCTGCCTGCTGCCGTGCAAAAGCCACACTGAAGCGGTCTGGAGGCAGCAGCAACTGCAGGAGCACGGCCCCGACCCCTCGGGAAGGGCACGCTCTGACCCTCAGGACGCCGCAGCGCCCAGCACATCTGTGTCTGCGTCGTTGTGGCCTGGCGCCCACCTCAGGGCACGCAGCTGAAAGAAGCCATCCCCCCTCACCCCGACTCTCAGCCCATCACCCCAGGAAAGGAAAAAGCCTGCAGAGAGGGGTGAAGAGGGCAGGTCCCGCTCCAGCTCAGAGACGCCGGTCCCACCGGGCTGCAGGCGAAGCTGCCGCTGCTGGGGCCCAGTCGCTGAAAGGCCGGGAATTGCGGACCCCGCTGTGTGATTGGCTCACAGGAACAGGACTTCCCACGAACCTGCATCCCAAGAATCTGGGAACCCTCCGTTCACGATTAATACAAGCAGAGGAACACAGCTCCGTCTGAGTTCACAGCAAGCGCCCAGCTGGACGCTTCGTGCCACAGACAGCGTTCGGAGCAGCACCGAACATGTAAGACACGTGTGACGTGCAGCCAGAGCAACGCAGTGCCGACAGCAGCCGGGACGCGAGCTGAAACCTGCGGCTTGCCTATGATGCACCCAGGACGCACACGGGGGGCCCTCCCCCGAAAACCCTTCCATGCTCCCAGGGACCACACGGCAGGAAACTGGGGGTGCGGAGTAGAGCCTGACTGTGAGCTTGTGCTTAACTATGCTGGGGGAGGCCCAAAACAAGTTGATGGCGTACCCCTAAATCTGGGCTGTCTGGGTGCCACGTCCCCCGTCCAACAGCAGCGCACGTGAGCACCATCAGAAGGGACAGCGTGCCTGTGTTGGCACCAGGCCCTTCAACACACTGAACATTAATAGGAACTGGTACCATCAAATCTATTGACTGTGAAGTTGACATTTCTATGCTTATTTCAACCTTAATAGGAACTATTTATGAAAATACTCTTCTGGTCCTGATCTTAATATTGAGTAAAATACAATCTTTCAGAATGCACTTCCACACAGGAGCAGGGCACTGAAGCAAACGTGGGCAAACAAAACCCACCAAACCAAACCGTGAGTGTGTGGAGACAGGCTGCTCTGCCGGTCAGCAGGGAACGGAAGGAGCTCGACCGGCGACGTGCAAACGAAAGCAGCTGCTCGCCCTTCCTTGCATCACCAGGCACGGGAAAGCTGTCGAGGACAGACAGGCTCCTTTCCACCCCTTGCTTTGCCCAACCTCGGACAGTGGCCACCGTCTCTACAACTTGCAGCTGCTTCGTTCCGTGAGTGAGGCGCAGTGTTGAGAGACCGACAGCACTCTGCAAACCAGTTTATTTGCCACGTGGCGGACAGATCCAGCCAGCGCGGCCAGTTGTCTGCACGTGCAGCCATCTATCAGAATAAGGCTCCCCACGGCCCGCTCTGCACCCCGTCTGAAGCCCTGGTCTGACGACACGGCCAAACAGGGCTCTCGAAAGCCGCCTCGCAGCACCTGGAGGGCAGACGGTGGGGCCAGTCTTCCGTGGCCGTCCCCGAACTACGGAGGGCTGGCGGGCAAAGTGCGGCTGAGGGAGGTGGCTCGTGCGACGGCCGGGTCAGGAGGCCCCCGAGCCTGCGCGCTCTGCTCCAGTTTTGGCCAACAGGCCAGTGTCCTTTTGGGGGCCGGGGGCACAAGGAGCGGATTCGAGGGCTTCCCACTGCGCGGAGAAGACGCGGCTCTGCGAGCAAAGCAGTGTAAGCTGCCTTGTTTCTTAAGACCTGGGCATTTTAAGACAGAAGCTTTGCAAAACATTACACAACTTTTTATTATTAAATGAGAAAATCTCATCTGTTACATCGTCACATTGCTAGTCAGAGGAGCGCTGCAGTGATGGAGGGGCCGGGGCGGGGCCCGCCGGAGCCCTCGTTCCTACAGCGCCCGTTCACAGAGCCACGTCCGACACGGCCCAGCACAAGGTTCCCGGCTCTCCTCACACGGAAGTCCCCCCGAAGTGTCTCCCACTGGGGTGTCCCGCTGCGCAGGTACAGCTCCCCGCCCTGCGCCCCGCCCTCCCAGGGGGAGGAGCCTCGGCTCACACGTCGTCATCATCCGACGTGTCGCTGCTGCTGGTCTCTGAGTCCTCGTTCTCGATCGTGGGCCGGAAGGTGCAGTTTTTCCAGGGTCCAAACTTGAAGTCACAGATCAGGCCATTTTTCAAAATGCCGTTTTTCCTCAGACCATTTTTCCGTAACTAAAAAAATGTGAAAAGCACAAAATTGAATAAACTGATCTCCAAGAGTTACTATCTCATTCAGAACACTGTAATGAAATGTGACCACGAATGCGGTCAAGGCGGTAAGACTGTGTCCGACCCTGGAGGCCCCCAGACGATGCCATCGCCCCGGAAACCCCAGTCTGACACGGGCGGTCCGGGGCTGAACAAAGAAAGCCCCTTAGGGGCAGGAGCTGCTGCCCGAGGGAAGGCAGCGCTCCCACCCGCCCTGCTGTGGGGAGCAGGGCCACGACCGCCCCCAGATGCTGCCCCAACGGGACCAGCAGCTGCTTGGCCCCAGCTGTTCCTTCCATCCACCTGACCTGCCTGGGCTCCTGACCCTCACCATCTGCGCAGGTCACACTTTGCGTGTAGCACACGCAGAACACAATCTGCCTGCGAGGCAGTGGGCGCGTGCAAACACAACATCAAACAGAGCCCTTTGCTTAACCAAAGGGCTCAGAGACTGAGATACTGGAGAAAAAATAGTTTCTGTTTCTGAAAATGAAAAATTAAAACTAAAATTAATATGGTAATAAAAATTGGGTCCAAAGATCACCTATGGGGGTCAGGGATTGACCCAAAACAGAAACCATTAAAAAAATACAGTTAAATTAATAATAACCATGTACAATCTACAAACTCCAGCCTTTTCAATTTTTTTCATAAAAATGTTTGACATTCTGGTAATTTTCATCAAAATCTCCAAATACAGTCTCTGTCAGACCAAATCCAGCGACTACGGCGAGCGAACGCTGGGAACTGTTCACAGCTGTGGTACTCCAGAGAGTCTTTTTTTAATCACGAGGACCAGGATAAGACCGAAAGCGGAGGGGCCACTTACCTCGCAGCTGGTGCTGGTGGCTGCAGCCCCTGAGAACCAGGAACAGCAGGGCTGGGACGCTGCCTCTCCTTCCCCTTCTCCCCACCCTATTTAGCCCCCTGCTTTCCACAGATCTCCTTTTCTACCTAAATTCTAAAATCAGAGCCACCTCCTTGCACCCTGGACGACGACCTCACAATCTTCACTGGGAGCAACGAAGGCCACGTTTGCACCTCCTCTGCTGCTCACAGTGCGATGCTCGGGAGACACACCTTGGTCCCTCTGTCAAAGGCACGTCTCTCCCATCCCCAGAGTTCCAGTCTTGCTTCACATGGTGCATAGCCCATCGCCACCTGATCTTCCCGAGCCTGAAATGACCTGAGAATTCTGATAAAACCGAATCTGAATCTTCAGCGCTGATCTCTCTGAATGCCCACGCCACCCCCAGAAGAGCGCACTAACGGCGCTCTCCTCCACATCCCTGTGTGCAACAGTGACCGTCAGTTCTCAGGCTGGCACTTCAAAGCCCTGCCGAGTCTAGCCCAGACCTTGGTCCCACCAGGGTCACTCTTCACTGTGGCTTCTCTACATGAAGCCCTCACTCGCCCTCCCCCAACCACTGCGGTGCGCACCCAGCTCATCATCCTGACTCCTGTCCTCCCAACAGCCCTTCTGACGGGCACACCACACCGTGCACACGTGATGACCATTCCCCACCCTAACCAGCCCTCGGGGCCTCCTGCACTGAGCTGTGAGCCCAGGAAGGTGCCTGTCCCTGTGATCTCTGCCGCACGTGGGGCGGAGTGGGCGCTCAGTGAGTGAGCTCGGAACCGAACGCAGGCTCTCCGGTTACCAGACACCGTACACAGGGGTGGACACAAGCAGCTGCCACACGTGAGTGTGAGCAACAGAGTTTACTCTTGTGTTATTTACTTATCACTGTGTTATTCATTAACTTCACTTTTGCCCGCTCCAGCAAACCGTTACAAACAGTGTCGGGACGGGTTTTCAGGAACCTGGATGTCGAATGACGGCATCATCAACATGAATGTGTCCGCACCTCTGTCACTGGTCACAACACCAGACAGACGTGCTCGTCACTGCTTCCCAGGCACACGTGTCCATCAGCTGGTCACTTCATCACCTGTCGGGTTCTAGCTGCCAACCTGGTGGCCCCAGGCCTGTCAAGCCCTTCGCCCTGTCCAGACAACAGGATGCTCTCCTTGAAAGCACCCCTCATGGGAATGGTGCCTGGGAACTTCTCTCCTGTCTTTAATTCACATTCAAAGCAAATCCTTCAAACAGATAAACTGATAAATGCATTCAATGGGCCACTACTCAGCAAACAAGAGTGACTTTCACAAGCACAAAAAGAGCCAGCTCTGACGCCCAGAGTGCAGGATTCAATGATCACAACTGGGTGGGCAGGCGGAGCTACAGGCACAGAGAACGAACCGGGTGTGCCAGGGCTGGAGCCGAGCCGAGAAGTCGGAACACACGGGGACACTGAGAAACTGGGACAACGGCCGCACGACCGCACGCAGCCACGCACCAGTGGCGAGGTGATCTCACCACCGTGCCAGCGAGGTCTGGCCTGTCACTCAGGGCACAACTCCGCACAGCCCGCTCTTCTGCCGAGTGCTGCGCAACTTTCCCGTGACCACACCCCCTCCGGGCCACTCCCGTGGCCCCCTGTCCCCACAGAGGACGTGCGGCAACGTGCCCGGAAGACCCTCAGGCAGGTCTGGAGGCCGCCGTGCCCCCGAACCTGCAGCGCAAAGGGGACAGTTCCTCGGGGCCCACACAGGCCCAAGGGGGAGGATGGGGGGCTGTCGGCCCAGAGGTTTCTCGGGGGGACAGGGACCTCCCACCGAGCCCCGCAGGCCCTGCTCCCCTCAGAGAAAACCCTCCTGCACCACATCCCTCCGTTTCGTCAGCAGATTCGGCTCCAGCAGAGTCTGACGGGACCCCCCCACCCCCACGCACATAGCCCACCGCTGGCCAGTTGCTATGAGGCTCGTGACTGTGCATTCATGTTTGTCGACACTCATCTGTGTGCTGAAAGTGAGTACTGATTTCTGTGTGGAAATTACACAATAAACGTGACAAAAAAAATCTTCAAAACCATTATCCACCATCAGCCACACAGCCGTTCTGTACTACAAAAACCAGTATGGTTCACTAAGAATGTCTGAATGAAAAGTTACAGTTAATTAGGAAGGAGGAAATATGAAACTGAAATAGAAGTAAAATTAAAATTATGTTTAAAAACATGACCTTATGCCCTGGCTGGTGTGGCTCAGTCGACTGAGCTCTGGACTACAAAGCAAAGGGTCGCTGGTTCGATTCCGAGTCAGGGCACAGGACTGGGTTGCGGGCGAGGTCCCCTGTAGGGGGCGCACAAGAAGCAACCACACATTGATGTTTCTCTCCCTCTCTCTCTCTCTACCCTCCCCTCTCTAAAACTAAATAAAATCTTTTAAAAAAACACATGACCTTGTATGTAGAAAACCCTAAAGAACCCACGAAATAGCTGACTACTAATACAGCAAAGATACACAAAATCAACACACAAAATTCAGTTGCATTTTTGTAACAGTTGAAAAAGGAATTAAGAAAACAATTCTATTTACAATAGCATTTAAAAGAACACAATTAGTAATAAGTATACGGAATAAATTCATCCTTAAATTTTTTAAGTTGGTATCATCATCTACATTTTATTATCAAGTAACTATAACTAATTTCCTCAAGATTTCATTAAAAACACTTCCAAGTGGAAAAGTTTAACATGTCCATTCAGGGAAATCCCTTTTGTGAGACCACATTTAAACAACGGCAATGAATTTGGGCAATCATATCAACTAGAAAACATGTGACACCAGCACACATTTCCTAGTGCTCTTTCTAAGAGAAAACTGTGGAGACACAAAGGCAATTCTGGTCCATGATGGGATGTCCAACAAGTTCCCAAATGCGACCATGTGACTTAGCCCCCGCCCCCAGCAGAGAACGTGCCCGGCTCAGGCCTGCTCACCTGCTCACTGATGACCCGGAACTCCCGCATCTCGTCCTCGGTCAAGGGGGCGCAGGTCTCGTCGTTCTCACTGTCTTCTTGCCAGCCCATCTCCTTCAACAGCCTGGGGGGAGGGTGGGAGGGACACACTCAGAGCTGCACCCCAGGAAGATAACTCCGTGTACCTCACGTGCCAGAGACTACGACCCACCGCACGCGACGTCCCCGAGGTACACGGAGAAGGGTCTCGGGTGACACTCCGACACCTTTCTGGAAATGAATGGACAGGCAGGACAAGGCCCATGGGAACGTCTCCGAGACCACCAGAACGCGCTGCTTAAGGGCTTCACTTCTGGGGTCAGAGCATCTCCTGGTCAGAAAGGCAAATGTGCTAAACCCGTGCACCGAGAGTGAACGCAGTTCGCCTCCTCACCTGCCCCACCGCCACCACGATGCCCCCACCGCCGCTACCACTCGCCCCGTTCCCCCCTCTGAGAAGAGAGGGTGGGCTACGCCGCCCCGTGCTGCACTTCCTGATTCGCGGACCTACTGCTCCTACTCCTTGTGCACGCCAGTCCTCGTCCTCAACACATGACGTGACGGGAATGGGCAACTACGTTCTGCACCCACAGGACGATGACTTTCCATCATCACGTTGACTCGGACCAGCCGAGACCTAAGTGAAGCGAGTAGCACTGCTATTCTCGTTTCTGCCCAGGTTTTAGGGCGCCTCCACCTTAGGCACAAAAGACCAGCAGTGACCCAACAGCTTCTCCCGAGACAGGCGAACCTGAGCGCATGGCCACGGCGGCCACGTGTTTCATACTGATGTGACTGTACTTTGTTCAAGTACTGACAGAAGTCAGGTACTCCTACCTGTCCGTTTTCCCCCTCGGTTCCCTTATTCCCAGAGACTGCTGCTGTTACCCATTTCTAGAGCAGCTTTCAAAACAAAGACTCTTGTGAGTCTCTCCCTCCCAACAAGCAGGACAGTATCGTAACAAGGTCAAGGTCATCTCTAATTCCACAAAGCCCACCCACTGCCCCTGCACACAACCCTCAACATCCCTCTTCAGCACCCTGCCCAGCACCCCTGTCTGAGCCGGGCCTCCCGGGTCAGTGCGCTTGCGCAGAGCAGGCAGGAAGGACCGGAGCTGTTCCGCCCCTCTCACCCACCACACTGACACGCGCAGAAAATGCTCAGTGCCAGACACAGTGCTGAACCAAAGGGGCAAAATTTCTGTCCTCGTCCAGCTGGGATTCTTAATGAAAAGTTAAAATTAAAAATAAGATTTTAAAACATTATTCTATAGTAGGTAACAGCCCAGTTCCCTACTATTCTAGAATTCAACAAAGAGGAGAACTGACATCAAACACAACGAAGAGTCAAGTCCATTAACTGACTGGGCTGTCAGGGAGTCCCACCCCATGCTGAACCTGGTCCCAGAGGGTGCTAAGAACTTTTTGTGGATAAACGATCCGGTTTTACACGGCACAATACGGAGTGATGTACGTAGAAAAGCCCTCAAGTCCTTCACGTCATCGCACTGAGAACCACGTGGCTTATTTCAAGACCACAAGGAAGTAAATCACTTCTGCAGAAACCCCTGCTCATAACTATGAAATCACAGAAAAAACCACACAGTCTACTCCAGACGTGAATACATGCCAACTCGGAGACTGAATCGCTGACGAGTTCACTGTACGAAAGATGTTAAAATGACAGTGGCAGAAGCAGAAAGTGCCCTTGAAAGTTCACAATGGAAAAGTAAATCACACCTCGGGACAACCGGGTGGAGAGCCCCAGGGAAAAGGACGAACCGGGACCCGCGTCTCACAGCACAGACACGATGTACACGAGCGGTGAAGAAAGTGTGGTCACATCACTTTGCGAAAATCAGGTTTTGTATTTCAAAAGGCACCATTTAAAAACTGAATCAACAACTCACAGAATAGAAAAAGCCTGCAAGATACATGCATAAGAAACCTATACCCAAAATACATAGAGCCCAGTAAGATAAAATAGTGCATTTTAAAAATGGACAAAGTATTTCCACAGGCATTTCTCCACAGATGTACAAAATGCTAGTGAGTACACACGAGAAGATGCTCAGCACTAGTGGTCACTGTGCAAACACACATCAAAAACCACAAAGACGCCACCTTACCTCCACCAGAACGGCTGTGATAAAAAGGACGGATGGTACCAAGTATTGGTAAAAACCTGGAGAAACTGGCCCTCTCGCATGTTGCTGCTGAGAGTGTAAAGTGTGCACTCACACGAGTGGAAAGTCTGGCAGTTTCTCAGAATGTGAGTGCCTGTCCCAGCAACTCCACTCGCAGGTGTGCACCCAGAACAAACAAACACGCGCACACACGTGTTCACGGCATCATCTCCCAGAGCACTCAGAGTGTGCACACCGCCGACCACCCAGCCGACCAGTGGTGGCGCCGCACGGCAGTGCAAGCCAGGCGGCAAGAAGGAACCGAGAAAGCAGTGCCCGGGCCGCAGTGTCGATGCCGTGGACGCGTCACACGGAGGGACAGCAGCCAGACATGACGGGCAGAGCGCTGTGGGAGTCCACTTCCGCAGGACGCCCAGACCAGGCAGGTCCACCGCTAGGAAGCGGCCTGGGCCAGCCTCCGCCTGCGGGGACGAACAAGGGACGACTGCAAACGGGCGCGGGGCTTCTCCTGGGAGTGGGACGCACGGGGTTCACGGCGTCAGAGCTGTAGCTCCAGGAAGCTGTTAAAAAAACACCCCGCCGCGCTCCCGCAGGACCCCGACCCCGGACGTCAGGAACGCAGCAGGAAGCGCGAGCGAGCACTGACCTGTGCTCTGCCTCCAGGGAGCTTGAAAGCACGTCGGCCTGAGGGAAGGCGGAGGAGCGGACCACCTGCTGGGAGACCACCGCGGCGTTGCCGTTCTCCTGGGGGATTTCATTCTCCTCGAAGTTCCGGTTGATGTCCCTCTCCTGGTGAGCACTGTTGCTGTTGTGCAAGCTAAACGGGTCGTCGTCCTGGTGTTCGGGGAGTTAACGAAGAAGGAGTCAGAGGGTACCCCAGTTAAAACGCGAACAGAGCCTGGCTACCTTCTGCTGACAGCACAGAGGTGCCGCACTCACAGCCCTTCCGCCTGACCCTCTCGCAGGGCACAGAACTAGGCTGCGGTGGACGCCCAACACTCACGCCCTGACTCCAACAAAGGCAAAACACCCAAAGATGAAGGCAGGCAACGCGGGAAAACAGAAAACACGCATGAACAGGAACTTCTATAGTTTGTTTTTGCACAGGAAATACAGATGAGAAAACCCGTATTTAAAAAGGAAGCCACTGAAGTCTACGCCCTTTCACAGCCCGAATCCCCGGGAGTGAGTCCGTCACCTTCTCGGAGCCGGCGTGGCTCTCGTCCTCACGCTCCTCTTCCACGCGGTCCCTTTTCAGGGCCTTCAGGAACTCGCTCTTCTTATCCGCGCGTGTTCGCGTCAGCTTGGTGAGACGAGGCTGCTGACTGAGTTTATCGACGGGTGAAGAGGAGTTGGAGCGATGACACTGGGAAGAAGTCAGAAGCATCAAGCACCACGCGGGCAGAGAGCCAGTGCTGACGGGAGCGCACAGCCGCCGCCCCTCTCACCGCTCCTCACAGCACGAGACCCACTGCCTCCACCCCTGTGCACCCTCCCTACACCACGGCGTGAGCGCACAGCAGCGTTCTCTCACCCCAGGAACAGCTATGGTCTGGCGAGACCACTCTAAACCAGGAGTTCGCTGCTCTTTAGCAACGGGGGAACAGGAGGAGAAAGAGAGGGAGAGAAACATCAATGGGCAGCTGCCTCTTGTGCGCCCCCTACTGGGGACCCAACTCCCAGCCCAGGCATGTACCCTGACTGGGAATCGAACCAGCAGCGACCCTTTGGTTCACAGGCCGGCACTCAGTCCGCTGAGCCACACCAGCCAGGGTAAACAGTATTTTTATAAAATAAACCCTAAAACTGTGTAAGCACGTAGATCACACACAGAAAAGCAGTGTTTTAAACTGTGCTCCACAGGGTCTGAGGCTGCGTGGAGCTCTAACGGCAGCGCCAACAAGACCTGGTTGAGCTTATTTACACGCGGGGAGGCTTTCAGCAGAAAGAGAACAAGGACCGCATTCTGACGTCATGCTGTGTCCGTGTTTCATCTGGATGGTGGACACAGCACAAAGCAGAGTGTGAGCGCACCGCATCAGAGGCTTTGACCAGGGCCAAGGGCATGGCACTGGACCATGGCACCGCCTGGGAGATAAGGCCAGTGCCACGTCACAGCCAGCCAGCCAGCCAGCCGAGACTGCTGGTCCTCCCACCAAAGCTCGGGAACCCTGCGACTGAGAACCAGTGCGTGAGGGACTCTGATGCTCCCACACGCGCCCAGGGCACTTCCAGTGGAATTCCAGAGTCACAGTGTCTTCTGACCACGAACTGGGCAGGGAACTCCCTGGTATGGGCATTTCAGAAACCTGGTCGAATGCCCCAGAAATGCCACACTTACCAGGCATCTGAAGTCAGCTCAGTAATATGCCTCTTTCCTCTCCCTCCTCCCGTTTCCTGAACTATACTAACATTAATAAAATTGCCATCAGCCCCAAAAGA
Organism: Carollia perspicillata; assembly: GCA_004027735.1. Lineage (NCBI taxonomy): Eukaryota > Metazoa > Chordata > Mammalia > Chiroptera > Phyllostomidae > Carollia > Carollia perspicillata. Next base: position 8,864 of record PVKM010019194.1, on the reverse strand, counting down.
AGATGAAATTATACAAATCCTCAATTGGAGTCAAGATCTAATCATACGCCTGGCATTACTCTACTTCGACTATCAGAACTGTAATTTTCCTAATATAGTATTCTTTTCTGTACATTTTGGGATATTTGGAAAGTTTCATTAAAACTTTAAAAAACTTATCCCTACTTAACTACCGTCCATAAGTGTTAGCAAATAGAGAAGTATCTGAATAAAGTTTTGAGAAAGAACTACATCATCTCATTTTAATCATCCATTTAACGAAACTATGCCTTTTGCTGTTAATGAATGGAGCATGGTCACGAAAGGCTGCAGTCCTCAGAAACAATGTTCAAGGCCGTACCTCTTTCACTGATGTTGCTGATGGGCTCAAGTTCTTGGCCGCTGATTTAAAAGCATTGAAGTTGCCAACGCCGTATGTAGACTCATGAGAGAAAGCAGTGCCCACTTTATTCTCTTTAGTTTGGCTTTTCCACTGTGTGGGCTGAAGAAAAACACACACGTTAGTGTGGTCGAAAACACAGACGACCGAGAACAGAGAAAAGCACACCATCCTTTTTGTGTTCATCTCCGTCAATCCCACGGGACTCTCTGGCATCTTTTTCTACAAATGGAACTGGAAGTGTGGTTTTCAGATGAAAACATCTGACTACGTTGCTATTTTTTCCACTTTAGAAGACTACAGTTTAGATTTCTTTTGCCTAATGTCAAGAAAACACTAGTGGGAGTTTCAAAAAGCTAAGACCATAACACCAAAGAAACAGCAAAGGAAAAGCTAAGCAAATATATCACAGATCCATTTAACAAAAACATTACAGATTTCATTCCCTACTAAAATGAGAACACATACATGAACACACACACACACACGCCACTGAAATAACGACACATAACACACCAAGTCTTTCCACTCAAAAGTTAGTGCCTCACCCAATACCCCCACGACCTGGTGTGAACCTTCTCACCCTGTCTTCCTGACGCAACTCCACGGACACCCGTGGCGAACAGGCATGTCTAACGACCCAGGACTTACTTTTGAAGGTGGAGCAGCAGGCTTCGGGACTAGCCCTCTGTAGACACTCGGGCCAGCCCCGTTCTTGACTGGCTGTGATGGGAGATTTCCGACTCCTGGGAACCCAGAGAGCTGGAAGTCTTTTGCGTTCCCCTTCTTAATGACCAGCATCCTTGGAGCTCTAGATTTAGGGTTCGGAGGGTACTCTGCATAAATAAAGCACGAGCAGGAGTTACCCACAGTTTACACCTGTTCACACAGAACTAAAGCACCAAATGCACAGCACACTCTAAGCCTCGATCACGCTTAAAAACCACCGTCGCCTCCTGGGCAACTCGAGCCGCACCCCCACCTACGAAGCCCGGCTGACACTGGGCAGACCGGAGGAACTGCGCAGCGTCAGCGACCAGCGGCAGCCGCAGCTGCACAGCGGCCTTCAGAGGCTCACCGTGTCCACGCCAAGGGGCACTGGAGTCTAACGTATTCTAATCGCTTTTTCCATTGCAGTTTTCATCCTAAGGCTCTCAACACTGGGAATGTAAGGGTACAGCCCTTTTTCCCCATCTGAAAGGAGAAGTCTCCTCGTTTCCTTTCACTCTTCTCAACCGCACTTACACGGTTGTCACCACTAAGCAGAGAACCGCAGTCCCTCTACTCCTACTTCAGTTACAACCAGTGGAAGAGCCCTCTTCCCACACCACCACCAGTTCGCTCCAACAGTTACTGAGCCCCTGACTGCACCGGAGGCGTCTGTGTAGTCGACCCCAGCTTCAGAAGTCAGCTCCAGGACTGACAGCTGTCAACTAAAAGCTGTCCTCAAGACCGTGGCAGCTGTTGAAGTATGAAAACCTACTGGTTGAGTTTAATCGGTTTATGCGTCATCAAAGAGATGGTACATGTGAGCGTGCTCACGATTATTACAGCAGAAAGTTCTGAAAGTGTCAGGTCTGTGGAGTTCAGAGCACACACGGAGGAGCCCAACACCTAAGGAGGGTCTGTAGACTGAGACTGGGAAACACCACATAAGGCAGAAATAAAACTTTTTCAGACAAAAATTAAAAATCGATCACCAAGCCAAGTTCCTTATTAAAGTACACTCTAAATGAGGTACTTCAGACAGAAGGAGACCATCCCACATATAAGGCTGCAGGTACAGGAAGCAAAGCGATAGTATTTTTTATACACAAACTATCACTGATCAAAACGGGAAGTCCAACGAGAAGGGGAGCAAACAAGCAAGCCGGGATGTTCCTTTTAAGCCTCGATGTGGCCAGTGACTACTGACTTCACCTTCCCTACCACTGGGCTCCTAGAGAGCCGGGGTAAGAACGTGCTGTTTCCTCTAAGAAGCCTTGCATGCAGGGGAAGAGGCACGGTGAAGCCTCCGCGAGGCTTCGGAAGTCACAGAAGATGGGCAGCGAAGTCAACACCAGGGAAGGCGCCTGGAGGAGGGGCGAGGGGCGGGGAGGCACAGAAGCACAGCAGAGCTCAAAGCTGGAGCACAGAGGTCGGAACGTGTGGTTCTGTTCCAGGTTTACAGAATTCTACACTTGCTCCAACCTCACTAGGTGATCTCTCGTCTATAAAATGGAAAATAGTTCTTATCTCCAAGTTACTCCAGCATTTCCTTTAGTAAATCAGGGGAAATGTCCTGAGAAGTCATGCATTATATCTACCATGAGAGGCTTCCAATTATATGTTAAAGGTGTCCTCTTTTGGGAATTTTAAGTTGATCCATGGGACTATAAAAGATGAAAAACACTGTAACAAAAATAAACACGAGGAAGACTAACTTCGCCCTGTACATAATACGCTGAATACCCGCCGAAGAACAAGGACGTGTGTGTGACGGCACAAGCTACACAGCAGTGAGGGGAAGAGCAGCGGCAGCGCTCGGAGCCAGCGCTGAATCTGCATCGTGTGTGTCCTCCTCCGTCACTAAGAACCGGTCCATCTGACCGCAGAGTGCCCGGACAAATTCCCCTGACACAACTCTTCCAAGGGAAGGGTTGAGGCTGTCGGATTCCAACAGTATCCAATGTCTCCTACCCTTTTTCCATTGACTTTGTCAACTGGAAACTATATAGTTTTTGCAAACTATATGCAAAAGATCCAAATTATTTGTTCTTTTGAAGGAAAAAAAACGAAGTACTGATGAAACGCTTTAGCTTAGAGTTTGAGAGTTACTGACTTTGGTAGACTGCACGTGCTGACTGCCTCGAGCTCCTAAGCAGGTACCTTCATTCAAATCAAAGTTCAACACACCTGAAGGCAAACATGACTTTGGGTTTTCACAGCACTGCTTCCCCCTGTCCTCACAAGCTACTGCAGTCCACCAATAACTGATTTTAAACATCCCTTTACCATCCCGTATTCCTGCCTTCCCAATACCTGGACTGTAACAACTAGTTTTATTCCTTCCACACAGAGTCAAAGGGGGAAGGGCAGTAGCCCAATTCTTTGGAAGCAGAGGAGAATTAAAATACTGCCGCATGTGATTCCAAGTTGACATCTCAATCTCTCTGCTTTTCTTTAACTAAGCTCTCGACATAGCTGCCATATAAAATTCTTTCTGATTTCAATTACCTACTACTTTATTCTTTGATATATCACTAGGAATTCTCTTTTTTTTTTTCGGAGTGGGGTGCCTTTTCATAAATCTACTCCAATCTCCCTGGCCTACTGGACCTGAACAATGGGACTGAACACCTGTAACGTGATCTCAAGGGTCTTACACTGGGGCCAAACGTGGATGGCGCGCTCCCCACAGGGGCTGCGGATCCGCCTCATCCCGCAGGTGGGAGACTGAGCGCCATCTTCCCAAAGGCTAAATAACCCGTAAGTGAAAGACCTCCTGTGGGGGCCCAGAGCTGACTCCAAGCCACTGCGCTCAGAGCACAGCAGCACACCACCGCAGACCAGAGGAGCTCAACCACTGCTAGCCGAACACTCAAAGAACAAAGTCCACGCGGAACGCTCAGGGCAGGGGCCTGCAAGTGTGCACAGCCCTGGGACGCCGTCACACCAACAATGGTCTGAACTGAGTTGCCTCATCACCGCAGCACAAGAAAGAAACGACTTCACTGTGTGAACAAAAGCATACAGCCAAGTAAAGGGTAGGTAGTAATGGAGGGAAGTTCCACACTGACGGGGGAGGAACTCAGGCACGGAACACACACACACACATCCAAAGACTCGTATCACAGCAACTACAACAAACTCCTACTGTGAACACTGTTTTTAACCAATAATCTAAGACTGATGCTGTGTGAATTTGGTTGGCTTTTAGTTTTTAATGTAACATACAAATCTGCTCTCTTTTACAGTGGTAGGAGAGTCACTGAATGAGTCTCACTAACTTGAACTTTACGTGCGTGTCAGGAGCTGGCATTTTTCACTCCCGTGAAGGACAGGCTAGGAGAGACACACTCTAAGAACAGAACGAACTCACAGGATTCATGTGTGACGTGCCCCACTCTGACCACACAGAGTTCACTGTGGCACGTCGTCTGATCAAACCCCGCGCACTCTCCCTCCTCAACCGTGAACATGGGCTGCACTACCTTTCTCTTCTTTACCCAAAGATTTTAACAATGTTTCCATAAGAAAGGTATTAAAGGAAAATGGAATCATTTTAATACAAACAATTTACCAACAAAATGCTTACAAAGAAACTTGATAAAGATTATTCCCTTCTCTTAATTCTACTTAGAGTTCCTTTTTTAAAAAAAGTGGGTTTCACCGTGATCTAACTCATTTAATTAAAAATCAGGTCTGCATGCTTGTGGCTGGTATCACTGGAATTTTCTAGAAAACAACCCATCTGTAAGAAGTAGCCACCAATTTGCTTTGATTTCAAACACAAAACTCTTAAAAATTAATCTTGATGCTTTCAAGTAGTAATGTGAAATGAGCAGAAATTGTAAAAGTTCAAGTTATAATAAAAGAATACACACAACTATAAATGCTGAACTGAAACAAAATTAAGCTTGAAGCTAATCGCTAATGACTGAAGTTTGTATCGTTTGTATCTCGAGCCTCTGCTGGTAACGCACTGCTGACACGTCGTGTCGACACACAAATAGCCACAACTCTTGGAATCAGAAAAGTCAGTTACTAATTATGTCTCCAACTGCAAACACGCTTTATCTCTTTTTCATCCACCAAACAAACCACACAACTAAAATACGATAAAATTCTCACAGACGCACTGAAATGCCCTGGGTTTTTGTTTCAAATTGTCACGGTCATGGAAGATCAACCGAGTCAGCGTCAATTCTGTGCCCTGACCACGGTGACCCTGGTGAGGGTCAGCGCTACCTCAGTCACAGACATGAGCTACATGAAGGTGTTCCTAACAAATCTGACCCAGTTCTGAGTAGAATTAAATTTATGTAACTGCATTTTAAACAGTGCATTCCTTTCCCACAAGGTTATTTTTTAAATTGGGGTATGATGTTTAGACTCTTTTTGATCTATAAAGGGACAGCTTCAGGGACAAACTAGTTTTATTTTTAATACTTACTACATTCCCATTATTAAATTTTTACTTACCTGGAAGAAGGCAGCACTAGAAAAGTTCTACTGAAGTCTTTCCTAAATTTCTCTCATGTCTTCCTCAGGAACATACTCGCTATTTTAAATGTTGCAATGGCTACGACAATATTTGGGAACCCGGCAGGGGAGTGAGAAAGGCACAATGAAACGCAATACAATGAAAGTGTCATTGTACTCCTACGGGAAGTACTGGGAGTTTAACAGGTAACCACGCCACAGTGAGCCATCTGTTTTTTTTAAAGCAGACACACTTCTCAGTAATGAGCACATTTTCCTTTTAAACATCTTTTCCACTAGTACTCAAAATCCTTACACCAACCCTGAAACAGTACAACCAAAATCTTCATATTAATACAGCGCACTGTCAATATTGTCAAAGATGCATTTGCCTTTAAATCATTTCTAAAAATTATTACATTAACCAAGGATCAATACCAACATATCTATAGGAAGTTTTATATGACAAATGTTCACTGACATTCTTGCCTTTTTATTTACTTTCATTCTAATCAAATCATCCAAATTATTCCTAATCTCTTAGAGATTCTACTGAACACCTTCCAGGTGATTCTAGATTCTAATGCAATCAGCTGTTCCCAGAAAAACTGAATAATAAGGAGACATACCTAAGAGAGGAGCTGGGGAGGATTTTTTGGTTGGGAATGTGTGTGTCTGGGCGTGTAGGCCTGGGGAGAGTGGCAGAAATACTAATTTGCAATACAGAAAACACAATGCCATTCACATGGTTCTAACAAGTGTCTGACCACCCCCGCCCCCACCCTCAAAAAAACCCTTAAATAAATCTGGAGATCAAAGAGAAACAAAATAACTACCCGGAGCATCACCCCATAAATACAATAAAGAGCAGCACGGGAAGTGGCAAAGTTTAAAATAATGCCTTCACCGCTGGACCATTACAATGTCATCACCACAATCCTTCTGTTTTGGTGAGCTGTTCACTTTCAGCAGGAAAACACAGATGACCGTGTATACAAGCTCCAAAGTGAGCACATCACTTTTGAATTTGGTATCAAATAATCAAATTTATTTTTCAGATATCAAATCTCATTATGAATTTTTCCATTATTTTAAACTTCACTTAAATCTTAAAAAAGCTAATTTATACTGAGTGCAGTTTAATAGAAAAGGGAGTTATTATCAGAAAAACTGTCATTAAACTTTGACAATCAAAAAGGCAAATAAGTTCAAGCACAGACTACCTCCATAGGCAAATTGATACAATTATATCTAAATATTATCTATGTATAACCATTTCCATAAGTAAAAAGATTAAATTTGTCACACTGTAATTTGGAGTACGTATCGTTCCAGTTAACTAAATTTTCAACTTTGTAAAACTAAAAATTAATTTAATCCAAGTTTTTTCTTTAGATTATTGGGCTGCTCTCAAAATGACAACCATTCATTAACATTAACTTACAACCATTTTTTTAATTCACATGTGAGTATACTTAATGGTACAAACAGGAGCAAATCAATTATTTCTACTCAAACTCTTCTTCTATGCCCGGTATCTTGTTTCAGAGGGGAAATGCTACCTTTTCTGTAACTTAGCACATCAAACTATATTGAAATTTAATTCTAGCCCATGTATTTTAAAAACACAGAAGTGAAACGTACAAATAACATTTTATGCCCCTCAAAGACAAACGAAAGATTAAAAGATTACTTACCCCATACACCTGCAGCTAAAGACTTATTCTGATTTGGTTCTCTCTCATACTCAGGATTTAAAGATGGCTGAAAGAAAATTGGAATCAAAGTAATACAAAAACTGTATAAACTTTAAAATAATCTCAAAATCATAGTGAAAAACCTAATGGCATAACCCACTCAGCAATTAAAGACCAATTATAATCACAAACCTAAGTTTTGGCTTAGTCTGCTAATCATGAAAATGGTTGCTATCTGTACTCACTCCTAGTAAGGAAAAAACAAGGAAAGTGTCAGGAAAAAAAAAGAACAAACAAAAGAGAACGTAGTCATATTAATCTGAGAAATATCCTTTCTCAGCAGAAGGTCAAGGGCAGGGAAGAGGAAAATCAAACTGTCCCCCAATTCTTGTTGTTTTCATTACTGGATGCTTTAGTTGAAAACACACTTATCCTCAAAGGAAAGTGCAAATTCTTATTTAAACAAGTGATGCTCAGGATACTGATAAGAAACAGAGCTGAGCACTGGACATGAACTCAAAAGCTAATCTTTAGATACGTTCCCCCTCTAAAATCCTAAATTCCCAGTAATTACGTATCTTTTGATATGACGTAGCAATACAGTCTGCCATGCCATAAAGGTGCCTAACATGCACTGAATGAAATGAACCCTAGTGTAAGTGTCTGAATCACCACAACAGTGAATGGAAAGGCCAAAGAGCGTGCCTGCGCACTGGTCTGGGCTCCTCGACACGCGCTGAAGGGCACCATGGAGACCCTGGCGGAAGGCGCACGTGTTTTTCATAAACGCGCTGCTGTGAGGTGTGAGACTGCAGGCCTGGACTCCAGTGCTAGGGCTGTGATAGCTGGTGCCCACCAAGGTGGAAATGGAGGTGCGGCATCCTGACAGTAACAATAGTCACAGTCACAGTCCCAACGGCAGCAACTAGGTTCGAGTGAATGCCTGCTGTGTGCCTGGCACTGTGTGCGAGTGACTGTTACTTGCACGCCTCATTCAACCCTGTCAGCACTGTGAGAGCACGCTGTCGCCATTCCCGGTTTCCATTTGGTGCCAGCGAGCAAGTGGAAACAACGGACTGGAGAAACGGAAAGCTCAGTGATTCTGAGGTTAATGGATGACTAGACCTAAGCGTGACCTTTGTTCTTCTTCCCCTCGCCACTCCCTGCCCTAAAGCCAATCTGTCCAATTCTTTCTCTCACTTCAACCCTCCAACCAATCCACCACCAAACTACACGAGACACGTACCCTCGCCTGCCCCAACTACCTGCCCAGCCAGGCCATCATGTCCCTCCTGAACTACAGCCACCACTTCTTAGCTGGTCTCCCTGCTCTCACGGGAAGCCACTCAAGTTCTGACTTCCACTGGAATGGTCTTCAAAGAAATGAAAACCGACCCCCGGGCTTCACTTCTCCCCTGAAAGGCTTCCAGCTGCACCGGAAGCTAAACTGCAGTTCTTTCCATCACAGGCAGCAACCTTACTCAGGTAAAGCCCTTTCCTGCCTCTCTGCCCTGATCGAATACCACTCTTTACCCCACACCAGCCTAACTTCTAGCCCTGAAACATGACAAACTTGCCCCCACACCTTCGGCGCCTTCCCACCA
>PVKM010019193.1:0-24411 GCA_004027735.1 Carollia perspicillata | reverse complement strand
ACCTTAGGTGTTCATCAGGGCAGAGCAACCCATGTGGCTGCATTGTGACACTACAGTGTGGGGAAAGGGTCTGAGAGGGAACAATGCTGCTTGCTCCAGTCTTGGCTGATTTTCACTACCTGCAGTCGAGTTGGGCCCTTCTGGTGCTGATTCCCAGGTGGGTGGGTTTGTGTACATTCTAGGACCCTGTGGATCTCTCCAATGAACTCCCCTGTGAGGCCGGGAGTTTCTCCAGCTGCCACCTCAACCCCCATAGGTATTTTCAGTCAGAGGTTTGAGGCTTTATTTCCCTGTGCTGGGACCCCAGTTTGCACAGTCTGTCTTGTTTCCCAGTTATTCCTCCTGGTTTATCTGCACATGAATGTGGGAAAGCCCAGTCCACAATCCGATGCCTCCCCTGGTCCTCCAGCCACTACCTTGCCACGAGTCCTTTCTGCTCAGCTGCCCGTCTCTGTCCCTCCTACTGGTCTGGATGAATGTTTCTTCTTTAAATCTTTGGTTGTTGGACTTCCATACAGTTTGATTTTCTGTCACTTCTGGTCATTTTTTGTTTTTTAATTTGTTGTTATCCTTCTTTTGGTTGTGCAAGGAGGCACTATGTATCTACCTATGCCTCCATCTTGTCTGGAAGTCCAAAGATCTTTCTTAACTTATGCTTACCTCAATATGAATTGACTACCTTTCTGACTTTCCATGTATCTGGCCATCTACCTCCAAAGACAAGATCAATTTTAAGGCTGGCTCACCACTTACACTTCTGCATGTGATAGCATAAACAAGCATGTACATGAAGTCCTTACCAAATCTTTTGGTTACTTGCCAGACTTAGCAGGTAAGTAATACCTAACCCAATGCTGTGTTTTCTGTAATAGTGATTCTTAACTACTGGGAGCCCATGTCCTTAGGAAGCATATTCAAAGTACTCAGGGAACTTTATACTTAAAATGCTATATATGGAGGTTAAATGTCCATGTGTTCAGAAGTTTTAAAACCTAATCTCATGTACGAATGCTAGAAATCACCCAAGATAAGTTATTATTTCTCTTTGATGCCCTCATATGCACGGGCTTCTTTAGGCCTCACGAAAAGTATACAAAGAAAATACTACTAATATCCTGAATTTTTACTGAGTGGGAAACTGAGAAAGAGGGGGATGAGGTTTCTTTCCCAAAAACGAAATGGTCCAAGCTCTTAGCCATGATACTACTCTGCCTCTTTATGAAAGGGTATTAATAAAATCCTCACTACTGTGCAACAACCCAGCTTTAAACCTTAAACCACACTCTCTTCTGATCTTGAGTAGGTCTCATATGCCAAGCTACTGAGTATTCCTCTTCTTGCTATGAGGCTATTGGGAGGTTATTTATTAGAAGCTTCCTAATTATTTTTCTAATAGAAGACTAACACTTATCTCTTCATTTGTCATCTATCACTCTGTCCTGCCAGGCACTAATGAAACAACTGGCAGTGTGAGGGGTATAATTAGTGGGCTGTGGAATATAGTTCAGCAGAATGTCAAAGAGATATGGTCTAGCCCATAACCTTGAACCTCAGAGAGGAAAGTACTACTGAGCTTTGAGAGATGCAAGACAAGCTGAAGACCTTCTCAAAGTACTATGTCAGTGCAGTGTCTTCAAGTGAGAAGGAAGGATTTTCAGCACAACCAATGATGACTGGTTCTTCAAGTGACGTAATTTCACTCAAAATGTGAAGTGCTTGCCAAATGCCTGGCATAACATTATTTTGTACATTTGCATGAATAATTTGCATTATTGAAGACCTAGTCACAAAAGAGGAAGGGAGAAGAAAATTTTAAAATATGTTGTAAAATCCAGCCCATTTATATCCAAAGTTTACAGTCAGACAACGTAAATGTTCCATTCCTAATCATATTTGCCACGGATTCAAAATGAGCCTGTACTGAGAGAAAATTGTATAAATTAATAAATGTCTAAAAGTGTCATTCTTAAAACCTGTAGGTAGAACATTGAGTTGCATTCCCTCAGGAGAAATGCCAAATGAGTGAGCCTAGGCCAAGTGTGTTTGGAAAGCCTTATTTGGAGAACCATGGAAGTGTGAACTTGATCACGAGAAAAGCCCAGGACTGTTCAGCCTTCTGTGGCAGTTCTGTGAGTTCTAGTACCAGGTTATTAATAGGGAGTCAAGCAGGAGTGCACTGCTGCTGCTTGCCTTGTGGGGTGTGTGTGTGTGTTTCAACTGCATGGATCATATTTATAAAGACTTTTTTAATAAAAGGTTATCAGGTAAGGAAGTAACGGGTTTCCAATTTATATCCTCTTTTTCAATGCTTATATCTATGCTTAATGTTAACTTTCCCTATTACCAACAGACACCTGGTATTCTATTTTAAGTGTTAACCACTTAGAGAGTCAAAAAGAAATCCAAGAAATGAAAACAAACTTTTCTTCCTGGCTGGTGTGGCTCAGTGGATTGAGTGCCAGCCTGCAAACCAAAGTGTCTCTGGTTTGATTCTCAGTCAGGGCACATGCCTGGGTTGTGGGCAGGGTCCCCACAACCATACACTGTGGGTAAGGTCCCCACAAACATACACTGATGTTTCTCTCTCTCTCTTTCTCCTTCCCTCCCCTCTCTCTGAAAATAAATAAATAAAATCTTTAAAAAATAAAACTAACTCTCCCAAAAGCCTTCTGTAATATAATAATTACCATAACAAATTTTCTCAGTGATGAGGAGCTCATAAACTCTTAGGCTATCAGAGAAGATAGAAATATGTTACCTTTGCTTATTGAGATGGACAGGGAATGGATAATTATTCTCTTTCACAGATGATGACGCAGTTTCACAGAAGTCAAGCATCTCCCCAATTTCTCTTACTATGTAAATATTAAAATCTTTATCTCTTGTCTATAACAGACATAGGATGGAACATGTGAACTAAAAAATATCACAATGCTTAGCTTTTCGGTTTGTGGAATACCCCTTGCAGTTGCAATATATTTAGATTGAAAAATAGATAATTCCTTAAACAGGACAGGGCATAAAAGGCCTGGGCTGGAGCCTAGTGCTGTCTAGGTGTTCTTCGGTGGTCCATCTGAGAAGAGTCTTTGGATTATGACTCTATAGATGACAAGGTTACACAAACCTCAGGAGCCAAATAAACCTTTTGATTAAATGGCTCTATTCTATTACCCGTTTTGATAGTTACTGCAATATAAATGACTTCACAATAGGAAGTGTTATTTAAAAAGTATGTATAAAAAGTAAGGATCTCTGACAATAATGCATTACCTTCAGCTACTATAGTTAATACACTCAACAGGCAATAGTGAGAGTATTGTGTGTTTGTGTGTGGAGAGATGTTCAGATGCTGTGGGACCTAAAGCTCTGAGGTGTATAACTTTGGTGAGACCTCTTTAAAAATACAAAATGATGACCCAAGAGTTACTGCATTAGTTTCCTAGGGCTGCCATAACTAAGTAACACAGACGGGGTGGTTCAAACATCAGAAAATTTTTTTCATTGTGTTTCTGGAGGCTAGAAGTCTGATGTCAAGGTGTTGGCAGGTTGGTGTCTCTCCAAGCTGTTAGATGGTTGCCTTTTCTTAGTCATCGCTGTCTCCTGATCTCTCCTCATCTTCTGTGAACATCAGTCATATTGGATTAGGCCCAACCTAATGATTTCATTTTAACCTAGTTGTCTCATTGAAGGACCCATCTTCAAATACAGTCACCTTCTGAGGTACCGGGTGTTAGTACTTCAATGTACAGATCTTGGGAGGTGGCATCATTCATCCCATAACAGTTCTGTAAGAAAATAAGTATTTATTTCAAATGAGAAAAAGCAAATATGACACACTTTAAATCTGTCATTATTAAGTTCGGAAAACTTTCTTGAATCTATGCGATGTTTTATAGGTAACTTTGTGAAACTGAGATGATTGTCAAACTAGGGAAACTGCTGTTAACTTTCTTTTATTTGTAAGCTGTTAAAAGAATGCTTTAACTCTTTGTAAATTCTATTTAGTGAAATTTGCTTCAAAATCAAAATCAACTCAGTGGTGCATTTTTAATTGTTTCTAGTATGTTGTTGAGCACATGCCTGCTAAGAGAAAGCATCTCCTTTTGCATTATTGAACACTGAGTACACCTCTCCCTTGACCATGTACTTCTACACACCTGATAATCAGTAGATTATTTACTGGCTTAGCCTCTGACGCCATGCATTTCATGCCCTGCTTCTCCTCTCTACCAGCATAATCCGCATTCTGGGTGTTAGAGGACATATTCATGCTACAGGACTTCTGACTCCTTACCTCTGAGTCCCAGAGCTAGGACAGTCATGGGCCCGGGGGCATTTCCAGAAGGTCTTTCTCACACAATGATAACTGTAGATGGCTTAATTAAGCACTCGCCATAGTGATTGCAAACTGTGTAAATGTAGCATCATTCCATACTCCACTAAATGTATCATTTACTGACATTCCCGTAACCAAACCCCAAAATCCCACGACCATTCCAACACTGCTCCTTGAGTGTGTGACAGAGGTCAGTCAGAGTGGAAAGATAGAGCAGTAGCACACAGCTTGGGACCCTCCCAGGACCTTAGAAAAGGGGCTGGAGGAGCCCTGAAAAGGGGCAAGCGAGGAGCCCTGAAGCTTCATTCCCTTCCATGTTAATCCGTGTTGGAGTATCTCTGCTTTACTGGGTCCTTGCTTGAGAAGAGTTATTCCCTTCCTTTTTTTCTCTCCCCTCCTTCCCTCTCTCTTTCTCGAAGCCACCATACCATATCTTATTTGATGCACACCATATTTTAGAACCTGCATCAGGAGGGCTAAGACATGTGATGACTGCAGCTCGGGTATAAAGTTTTTAGTAACCAAAGCCGTTAAAGATACAGTCTACTGGATATCCAGATGATTCAGGCATCACATTCATCTTAGCAATCAGAGAAAGCTTTATGAGAAAGTGTCATTTCATCCGGCCTACCGGATGGCTAGGATTGGCATTGGTCATGTTGGGCAGAGGGACAGGCGTTCCAGAGAGCTGGCACTGCATATGGCTGCACCTGCATAAGACATTTCTTTTAGCTGTAACATTTAACGTTTCTTTTGGTTACACAGCCAAAGCAAATTAACTAAAGGAAATCCTTGATTTGCTGACTACCTCATTGCTTTTGAGAAATGTCCTTCAGAGTTTGAGACCTCTCTTAAGCTAATGTTCAGTACATCTGATGACATCTTTTTTTCTGGGAATCCAATAAGTAGTTTCTGTGGCAACACTTGATGGATTTTTATTAGTAGCTTTATCCACTGCTCCAGAAATAGACTTCAGACAACCCTTTCACTAATACCCCACATTTCATTATGTGCACCCCAGGACCAATGGCGTGTCTCCTTCAGCGATGTTTGGTAGCAAGGCCGATGTTCCACTTTTGACTTGCTCCTCTGCTCTCTCCCTAGTCCTGAACTATCTCTGAAATTTAATATTTATTTTTTCTGTCTTTTCCCACTATCCTCCATTTGCTTTTTTATTTTGTTTATTCCAGTGACTCTTCTTTGCACCACAGAGGACAGCCTGGGTGTGACCTCCCTTCTGAACTTTCCTTGGCCCAGAGGGGGACGAACCCAGCAAAGTGTCTCTCTCATGTGCAATCTGAGGCAAGTGGTTGGCCAAGCACCTCTCAGCATGACCTGATGGCAGAACCACTGGAGATATTTGAATGGTCAATGTTTGCATAATTCTGCCGAGTCATAGATCTGTCGGTTAGTTTAATCTTTGTGAAAGAAGTGTTCTGTCTCCAATATCCTGCTTTGCAAGATACTTGAGGGCACGGGGCTGTGTAGTAAAATACAGAACAGCGAGGTGATTGGTGGTACACAGGCACCGACTGATCCAAATAGAACCCCGTGCCCCCCACTTCACTGTTGAAAAGCAACTGTTTGCATAGTGCGTGTTTAGTAAACATGGTGTTGATTTTGTTACTGTAATTTGACAAGTAAAGGTAATGGTGAATCAGTTACTGACATAACTGGTTCTGGAAGTTTCAATGGTGGCAGATCACAGCCCTGCGAGAACTATTAACACCACCCTCGGGTGGGAATGGCTGTCTGTATACTTAGTTTTTAAGAATAATAATAATAGGAAAGCCTATATAAAGACTATTCTGTCATATATAGTGAATGAACACACTTATCTCAATCACATTTAGATCTTACATAACTTTGTTCCCCATGATGATTTTTCCAGGTAACCTTTCCACATGGTATGAGCATATGATAATGAAATCAGGCGGGGTGAGGAGAACCTGCCAATGACAAGAGTCAATCACTTTCCTGACAAATGGCAGTTAATACAGTAACAATATTTAGAAGTAAAATGTCAAGTAGATAATTGAAATATATATTTATATATCATTTATACAATGATTCTTCAAACTATCACAGGTCTGTCATTGGTGCCTCATCAATATATTATGTAATATAATAGCATGCTCTTCCTTTTCACTCTTTTGCTTTTGGTCATGAAAATTAATTTGGAGGCTTTTAACTTTGTGATCTCAATTTTTGTTTTGTTTCACACATGGCTTATTCTGTATGCCATAGAACTAGCAGGTACACAGCATAGCTTGATTAGACCCAAATTGCACTACTGGCTTCATCAGTGTGGCAGTTCAGCACAGGGTGTAGTTCAGGGGGATCTACAGAAGGCCAAATGAAAATGTTGCATGTTTAAGTGTAGTTACATAAATCTAAATAAAAAGAAAGTACCAGGAAGTACTTAGTGCCTCAGACACTGGAACCAAAGGTTTCTTCCTTTCATCCAATTTTTTTGGCTAAGCTAAATAAACATTAGCATGGAGATGGGTTTATATAACATCTAGTTCAAGCCCTATTATTTTCATCTGTTCCACGGACATTTTTTAGGCACTTATCATGCACCAGGCCCTGCACTAGGTATTCCACATACTTAGATAGAAAATAATTTCTACTCACAAGATTTCAGTGGGGGAAAAAATAGGTGAGGAAACTAAGAACTAGGGGAATCTGCTGAAGTTTCTGTAGACATAAAAGATAAAATAGGGACAAGTAAAATGTCTCTAGGCCCACCATTCAGTTCTGGTTCTCCTTGACCACTACATCTCCCTAACCCAGGACGTAGGCAAGGAACGTACAGCTGGATTGGAGAACTTCCTTGTTACAAACTTCACAGACTCATGTGGAATCCTTATGCTTAAGCTATACATTTTATGTCCCATATTAATTTCATAAATATCTAGAAGCAGAAAGAGTAGATTTCAGAATTCTCTAAGCTCTCACAGCCTCTGAACACACTTTCTGGGTTGCTGGAAAGGTCCTGTTTTGTGACCATGCTTCTTGGGACTTGCAGTTTTACCTAGACAAACACTGTGTTTGGATGTATCTCTAAAGCCTTTTCATTTGAATAGTGGAGCATAAGTCTTACAAAACAGCTTGCTCTCAAGAGGTTATCAGTACATTTTGTTCTAGTCCCCCAGAAATATTGTGAGAATGGGCATTGTCAGATTCTTATGGCATGCTCAGAGGGTGCATTCTGAATCACATGAGACCGGGACATTTGCTTAAGAGGGAAATACAGACAGCACTGTTGAATCTAAGGAGTTCCACTTTACATGGGCCCATGAGCGGGGGAAGTACCTCAGTAAATCAACATCCTGTGTACTATTCCTGATGTAGCAGAATCTAGAAGCCCTCCTTCTTATAATGTGATACAAGGAGGAATGAGAAGTGCCCTGGAGGATAGAAGCAGGATATGTATCTGAGTTGGACTAATGGAAATGTATTATATAACTTAGAATCTGTCAAATGGCCCAATACACATTTAAACAGATATTTGTTGGGTGAGTTTTAATACCTGGTTTTTGTTCACTGTTGGAGAGATTAAGTGACCACACTGATAAAAAATGAAGTGGTTGGAATACAGGAATGAGAACCTGCGAGGTCAAGAGTGCTGGGCTCTAGTTCCAATAATAACTCGTAAGTGATTTTAGACACGTTGTCGACCTCTGTTTTCCCTCAGTTTTGCAAGACAGGAGATTGGACTACTTTTTTCCTTATATGGCTCTTAAAGAGCCTATGAACTCTACACACTTAATATTAATCAAGAACTACTCTAAATACAATACCATGGAAAGAAATGTCAATAGTGATGTGTTAAATATAAATTAGTAGGCAGGTCTTAACTTCCTTTAGCCAAAATCAGGTTTATATCTCATTAGCTAACGTATTTCCAAGGACCTAGCTAGTATAAAATAAACATTTATTAAATGACTACAATGGAATGAGGTCATTGTGAGTGTAATTATTCCTCATTTTGAAAATGCAGGCCTGTATTAGACCATGTTGAGAAGTGGCTTGTTTATTCTGAGATTACATGCCACTAGTCACGTGCTTCATCCAGTGTTTGGATGTCTGGCCCAGATCTTTGAAACGAATGTCCAATTGTATTATTACTTGAACTAGATCCCTAAAGACGTCTCACGTAAGGCGCCTTAAAGGGTGAAACTCCAATGCATTCAATATGGTATCTCTTTTATAGCATGAATGATATACAAGGACACACCTCCAGTGGCAGGATTCTCTTTGCCTTACCATGTATCTCTTTTGGACAACGCTTTTTCAATGTGAAACAGTCAGCCTGACAGTAACTGGCGGCAGTCTGGAGGACAAGCTCCAGCTCAGGTCCGAGACCAGCTCTCCCGTCTACAGAATGGCAGAGATTATTGATAGCTGGAGATTCCTTTTTCAACCACACCTTTTCACCTAGTAATTACTGTCCATTTGCATTACTCCTGGGAAAACAGAGTCTAATGCTCTTTTAGCAACTGGAGGACATGCTGTTAAGACGGTAGGAATGCACACTCGATCTCATCCGTTTGTTTTCAGTGCGTAAGCTGAAGTTAGTTTTTCTAAACGTCGCTGATCTCAAGGAGGGGAGGGTACACTTGCAGTGGTTTTTCTCAGTAGGTTAAATCTAAAGAAGTAATTAAGGCTCCGCATTTCTGATTTACAGGAAACAAGGTTTTGTATGCTTTTCCCTTGGATGAAACTAAATAAGGAGGATAAAGGAAGACTCTCAAATTGCAGTCTGTGTGACCTGTTTTTGAATAAACATCATCATATTCCACAGTCAATTATCTCCAAAGTACAGTGTGTTCTCTAGCCAGAGAGAGAGGGGGGAGCAAGAGAGAGCGAGAGGGAGAGCGTACACAGGCGAGAGTGAGAGACTGTGACTTCGAAGTGCTTAGAGAGAAGGACACATGCATGGAGTCCACATTAGTCTATTGTCCTCTGAACAATTGTCTACAATTTGGGAGGGGGTTATAGAGAGGATTACACATTATTTTTACGTGATTTCATAAATATCAAATTGCAGTCATCAGTGAAAGACACAAGCATGGCTAGGAAAACAAAATGAGGCACATCATGTTTAGTGCAGTGATAGGGCCCCTAACACCGGAGGAAAAACAAGTCATTAGTTACAGCTATTGAATGGAAGTGGACTAATCAGAGCAGCAGGATAAGTATCTCATTTTATTATGGCTTTGGATGTGTTTTGCAAGACTCTGGTTCACCACTAAAATTATTTTCTGCAGTAATTCTATGAGAGTTCAGAACCTAGGGGTGTAACTATTATTTTTGTTTACACCATGCTGCTCTGCTGGGAGAGTAAATAGTATTTTGAATTCTGTTTGTTTCTTTTATCCTTTTCTTTTCACCTCTGAAAAGATCAAAATTGTAGAGAAATATTTATTGGAGAATGATCTTAAAAGAAGCTTAGGCTTGATCAAAATAGTGTTGGCTACAGTGAAGACAGGTACATTACCATTGCTTCTAATGGTAATGGCTTCTACCAGTGATTACTTTGGGTTGTTTTGTTTTTCTTCTTTTCTTGCTCTTCTTCTCCTTTTTTTTTTTGAGGTAAAATTGGCAGCAAAAGAAGGTTTCAGATGTTCATGAAGTATAAACACAAGTTTTCTGTTAATTCAAATGGGGACCAGACAACTTCCCACAATAGCTGTGACACTTGGCCTGTTCAGATAGAAACCCCTTTCTTTCTGTGTGGTCTAGGATTGAAATCTAGAGGTCTTTGGTCCTTGGCCTCTGTCCTGGCGGGTTGCTGAGTGGAGTGGCTCTGGTCACTCATTCTTCCAAGAAGGCCAATTGCCATCAGAAGCAAACGGCATCCTTGCTTTTACAGTAGTTGAGCTTGATAATTGTTAAAGATGCTGGCCTCAGGCCACTCTTATGTTCCTTTTCCCAAGCCTGAAGAGAGAGAGAGAGAGAGAGAGAGAGAGAGAGAGAGAGAGAGAGAGTGTGTGTGTGTGAAGAGCCCACTTTTGGGGGAATAGAGCATTCCCCCCATGTTAGACCCTGAGGCTTGCTTCCGAACACCACCAGTGGAGTACCCTCCTTCTCGTTGTGCTAGCAAATCCGCAGAAGTTACTTATTTCCCATTTTAGACATTGGACAGTGACTCAGTGTGCCCTGGAAATACTATCACTGTAGTAATTTTCTTGTGTGGCTCAGCTTAATGTTCAAGAAATGGGTAGTTACAAGTCCAGACACTATAAAGATGTAGCTAAATATTCTTCTAAAAATGGGATGTTTGGTGAACGTTCAGTAGTCAACAACTTTCCTGCAGCCACACACAGTGCCAGAATAAGACGTGGAATAAATGCCCTCATGCAGTGTTTGCTAAGGTCTCCCTTTAGGAGGTTGCCTTTTAACGTTAAGGATTCGGGATATGTTGGCTTGGTGTGTGGGGCTAGTTATATGACTTTACAGGGTCTCTAACTCAGCAATTAACAACTGGGAGGAAATGCCATGCATATGGGCAGTGGATGGCATGAAACTAATTATAACTTAGATTAATTAACTTGACAAAAGACAACCAGTTCTTCTGAACCTTGTATTTGTTTTAAAGATCAATTCCTACGTGGCTGTGGCTTGGTATATAAGACAGAGGAGGAAAGGAACAGACATCCTTGTGCACTTGGCTTTCTATCAGTATAATGAAGACAATACTTGCAGATGCCTTCAATACCTTCTTCATCTAGATGGCCATCACTAGTCCTTAAGCAATTATCATTAATATGATTTTGGAGACCATCTGTGTTTAGGCTATTGCCCTCATCCCTCTTAAGAAATATATGGCTCAAAATCCAATGTTGATTTTGCAGTGTGAACTCCCCCATGGAGTAGGATGTCACTTACTTTTTATTAGGAGAGGTGCCCGATGATAGGTTCTACTGTGTAGACACCTGAATCCCTTCTCTCTGACCTCAATCTTGCCATGTGGCCCTTTGTCACTGAGGGTAGTTTTGCAGAAACAGGCTAAGCTCTTCTTATATTGTTTACATTTAGAAGAAATTTGTTGTATGCTTCCTTTACCCTGAGAGGATTATATGGTCCACTTTTCCCCGAATGCCAAATACCAGTCCTTGAACAACAAAAAGGGAAATCCCTGAAAAAAATTTAAATAATTTAGATCAGAAGAATGAATGTGGATTTAAACAGAATTTTCAGGGAAAATAAAACTTCTGGCCATTTGGTAAACGTTGAGTGTCGAACTTATCTTTATATCTTATCCGTCTGCCCACAGCTCCCAAAACTTTGGTTTTAGTTTTCTTAAATTTAAGCAGAAAAGTCAAACTAAATTATTCCCTGTGTTTCTTCTGATCCTGGATCTGTAGATATTCTGTCCTCTCTAAAGTGGAGAAAATATTCTTTCCGTGTGTCAGAGGGCTGTTGTCAGAAAGGAGTGATGCTGTCAAGACGAGAAGGCCTCACGCTGGGGAAATACGCTCTCAGAGCTTCAGTCATTAACCCTGCTGTCCTGGGGTCAACCAGCCCTCCACATTCCTTCGGGACTCACCCAGGGGCGTGGCCAAGGATGGCTGTCAGAGCCTCGGTTGGTCACCTGGAACAACAATACCTCAGACCAAATCATACCCAGCATTCTGCTTATTGACACAATTCTGGCTACCAGTGAATGATTAAGAACCCCACAAGCTAGCCCCTGGAGAAGCAGGAGTGATATTATTCATGATATTATTCATGAAATTATTTGCAAAACAAGTCTCTGTATACAAAGTATTAAAACTCATTTGATCCTTTCTGAAAATTTGTGAGTTAATCGAGGCAGAGTTATTACTGTCTTTTTTTTCGCACGAGGCAACTTGAGCCTATAGAAGCAAGGTTGCTCATACAGTCAGGGAATCCAAATAGGGTTACTCAGGGTAATCTGGTGTGTTGTGTGCACAGCCTAAAACCACTGTTATCTTGCTGCATTTAGGTGCAGAAAGCCCCTAGAGTTCCACAGAATTGGAGCATTTCCAGATCTGAAACGCTCCTTAGATATCATCTCATTAGATGTGCCCATTTGGCAGAAAAAGTCCAAGCAGTTTCTAAACTGGGAACAAACACACATTCTCTTCACACCGCATTGTGCTGAGGGTTGGACGCATAAACCCAGGAAATCATCAGGAAACAATAAAAAGACCAAACATAGTCTTTGGAATCACTGTGACTTTCGGGCCAGTTTCATTGCCACTACCTGGTTACTTCTGTCTAGTTACGTTACTTCTCTTCCCTGAGCCTCTGTGTGAATCATATGTGCCCAGCAGGGTGTCGGCTCTTACAAACAAGACAATAAATCGGTGTGTGGCCTATTGCGTGGCCCATAATGAAAGATCAACATGCATTTCCTTTTTTTCACTCATTCCTCCTCGATGCTGTCGGGACTGCTGTTTTGAATGCTTCGTTTCTCCCCTGGATTCTCCAGCGTCACCTCCCCAGGCCCCATCATGACGGCTCTGGGCCTGTACCGTGCGGGACGCGGCCTAGCTTGGGATGCCAGTGTGCAGTGCTGCTTGGAACAGACCTGGCCTGATCCCACTAAGGGGCTACCGCCGCAGAGCATGATTGAAAGTGCTTGCCTAATTGGGAGATAGGGCGTCATGAATGGATCTTTCATTAGCAACAAAATATTTGCCCGGAGGGACTGTAAACAGAAGAGAGGACTTGATTCACTTGCTCCTTTTCTCTTGCCCTCTCTTAGTTTTTGTTTAATTTAGTGTGTTTACACCTTAAGACACAGCAGGTACTGAGGCCCTTCCAAGGTTAAGAGAAAACTTTCTGGGCCATCCCGCCTGTTTCCTCTTGGCCATCTCTAAGCAACAACGAAAGGGGTGTGGGTGTGAGGCACAGCATGTGTTCACACGAGTCCTGGTTATTATGGGACTTCAGAACAAGCACCGCCTCCACTCTGTCCACAAAGCGTCTAAGAGAGGCCGCATGGACACCCGAGCTTACCTCAAACACATTCATTCACTAGGAGGGTCACTGCCGGTCATTTCCCCAGTGTATCGCTGCTATCCTGACCTGATCTGCCTCTCCTCAACCTTGGCTACCTTAGCGCAGTGTTCCCTTCTCAAGACGTGTTACTTGTAATAATTAAAGACCGGGCAGCGCCAGTGAAGGAAGCTGTGTGGTTTGGTGGCCAGCACACAGGACCCGTGGTCAGAAGATAGGACTTCATTAAGTCATTCGGTCTTACTGGGCCTCAGTGTTTTGACTGGGAAATCTGGGCTAATTATATTTAACTATCTCTTTCACTCTTCCTTTGTGAGGTCTAAATGTGAGACTTAATGAGAAAGTCCTTTATAGACTATAGTGTAGAGTATTATGTAAGCAGGAAAAATTTTATTGGACTTCCCTCATGTTCCATTGATAAATTAGCATTCTGCATTACAGCAGTAGTTGAGCTAAGCACTTGATGTAGTTGACTTCAGATTAAATTTTACCTCAGAATTACTTGGAGAAAATGAGCTATCGGTGTGGTTTTGTGAACTTCGTAGGCTGCACAAAGGACGCTGAGTTCTTTCCATCGCCGGCATAAGGTCCCAAAGGACTGTGCCTTATTTCCACTCTATAGATGACGAGCTCAGGCCCTTGAGAGCCCACTGAGCTCACAGGGGTTTACATAATGCCAAATTAGGATGGGAATTTAGATCCTGGTTACTGCTCATGAGCGGCTTCTGGTGTCTTTATTCTCAGATAATGAATACTCAGGAAGGAAGGTTGGGAGGGAACCATGAGTTGCTTATTTGGAGGCCCTAGTTCTCATCAAAACATCAGCTTTGGTGTATTGCAATAAAAACTTCACTCTCGTTCCTCCATTCCTTCTGCTGTTCTTTCCAGCCTCCACACTTCTTGAAACAATTTTCTACATGGTACCCTAATTTTAAATAAATGATACCCTTATTTGGATATTTGTTTCCACTAATCCTGAGGTTTGCAGATTGCTCCAGAATTTACTGATGACTCTGGTGCTTAAGCACCAAGAAAATTTCCGTTTGAGGTGGGTCTGGCACTGGAGATTTGTCTTCTCCCCTTTCCATTTTATTGTTTTCCAGTTTAGGCCCGCACGTTGCTAGGCTGTGTTGGTTTCTTAGCTCTTGTAACCAAGGTAAGATGCATAGGTCAAAAATTATGGTTTCTTTCTCTCTGAAAAGGTCTTTCATCTTTTCCAAAATGCCTCCATATAGAAAAAGAGCATTGGTTTGATTCTAATTCGGGCATATGAAATATTTGCTGCAAAATGTCTTTATCTTTCTGTTACGTTGTCAGAGTGTTACCGCCATTGTCATTTTTAGCTTAATCGCAGGAATGTTTTATTGGTACTGAGGGTATTCCATAGTTTAAGTAAACTCAACGAGAAAATTTCAAATGTAAAAGAAAAAATGACAGAAGCTAATGAGTTTTACATTTCTCAAAATCCAGTTGCACCATGCTTTCTCTGACAGTACCATCTATAGGTAAAAGATGATGCTTAACTCAGATTATTGTTACATTGTAACTGCTTGTGCAAAAAGGAAAGTATCCTTGCAGGCAAGAGATAGGGCTATTTGCCAAAGTGGTCTCCAGGTTTTAGATGACAATGGAGGCACTTTGATTTAATTCTCTGGTTTCTGCAGTTACAAACAAACCAGTCTTCATCTCAGTCCCCACAGAGGAAACTGGCCTTGACCCAAGAGAAGGCAGAGCTCTTGCAGTGAAATCTACCCGCCGTCAGAAGTGATATCCACAGGTGGAACTGTGAGCTAATTAAAGACCATCTTATTAGTACTGAGGTGATAGCAAAATGCCTACATTCCTCTGTCAGGCATCCAAAATCTTTTAGTCCTCAAATGGTATGAAGGCCTTCACGCTCTAAGGCCTCGCAATGAGGGGGGCTGAGACAGAGAGCTGGAGAGATGAATGAACTGATTCCTGAGTCCACTGTGATTCCTGTCCTCAGGGGGCTCATCACTGAGGGACGGAGATAAATATGTAAAGAGCTATTTTCAAGTTTGTAAACTAAGTGTGATGATCTAGGTTATCGAGGAACCAAATGGGGGGCTTTGATGAATTTTTCCTGAAGGAATTTACCTCAGCCACAGGGAATAATTATTAATTTGGTTTCCCTCTTGTCCCATTTCTGAATTTCTATTGACATTTACTATCTATTTATCTGTCTATCAATCCATCTATCAAGTTCCCACCTAATGGCATGTTTCAAATTAGGAAAGAGTCGTCACTTATAGTAACACAGTCTATTGGTACTTTGCGTCCATCCATCCATCCATCCATTCTACAAAATCTCATGCCATCTGTATGACAGATGTGTTGTTCTATCTTAAAGAAGAATCACAGTTTAGTTAGGCAGTAATATGTAGCTTAGTCATGAAACAAAAACAACTGAGAAATGTTATGGATCCATAAAAGAGTTAAAGAATGAGGCATGGAGAGCATCTTGAAGGTGGTTCCGTTGTAATCATGAACGGTGCCTGTTCAGAATGATGCTTGTGAGTTGGCATCATGTTTTCTCACTGTCTACTCTATTCCGTGAGTGTTTACTACACATTCGCTGCATGTCAGACACCGTACTAGAATAAAGTGAGGGCATGGGATCTTTTGATAGACATTGTTTCTAACCCTCTTGCTTCTCACTGTGATTGGACCTCTGCTTCTGTCCATCATAGTCGAGAGGAGTACATATTGGCTCCACTGTTTCTCTTTCCTTTAACTTCTGTCCTTGTGGTTGAATTTTAATGAATGTGTACCAGATGCTTCCAGAAGGTGAGAGACTAAACAGCAGAAGCACAAGCATTTCACTTGATTAACCAAGTGTTAATCACTTGGTCGTAACTTAGAATTGGTCTCCAGAGCAATAGGGTATTTGATGTGTAGCATTTCACATTATCTAAGTAACTTGGAACTGTTGGAAATGGGAGGAAGGGGGATTGAGTTATGTATTAAGGACAGGGGTCAGCAAACTATGGTCCGTGGACCAAATCCAGTCTTCTACCTGTGTTTGTGAATACAGTTGATCAGAACTCATCATACTTGTCTGTTTATGTGTTGTCTGTAGTTGATTCTCTATGCACAGCAGAGTTGAGTAGCTGCAACAAAGGTCAAATGGCTCATGAACCCTACAATATTCGCTGTTTGTCTGTTTGGCTTTTTGTAGAAGTTTGCCAATCGAAGAAAACTTCGGCATCTCTGAAAGGAAATAAGCAAAAAAACTCTCATATCCCTAATCATGTTTTTCACCTATACAACATTTCATTCTGAAACTTCTTCAATAAAACTTAGAACAATTAAAAAGAGAGAAAAAAAAACCTGAGTTAAGAGATGATGGACAAGAAATCTATAGGATATACTACCCACTATTCTTCAGCCAACTTATTTGGAGGATACTGTGTATTTCAAGAATTTCTGCCAGATGCTGAGTATTCAGGCAAATACAACACAATCTGAGCTTTCAGTCTGTTAGTGGAGATGTTCATGCAAATCAGCAGACAGACTTCTGATGCAGAGAGGAGGCGTGGAGGAGGAGTTGCCCGTCTTGGAATTCTGGGAGAGATATCACAGGCTTGTTGAAATCTGACCTATGTCTGAAAGGATGAGCCTCGATAAATGAGCAAAGGTAGAAACGAATGTTTTATTTCTAGAAGCCTCAACTTTACCTTGAAATATTTGTTATGTTAATAGCCACATCACAGTTTACGAAATACTGTCTCATCCATAAACTCTTTGGTCTTTACAGTGGAGGTTGGTTATAATAATTTTCTACATTTTATTAAGAACCAAGGCCAGTTAAGTTTGTTGCTAAATGTTCCATTGCATATAAACAATAAAACTCATTTGACCCTTTCTTTTTTTTTTCAGTCTAAAGACACTGGACTGTCTCCCTGAGTCAAACTTCCCTGGCCTAAGTCTACAAATATTCCCTGGAACTTGTAATTAGTCTGAAATACAAGAGAAAAATGGCCCTTTTCTCTTCTTGCACTAGAGTAACCTGCTTTACCTCAGACATTGCCAGTAAATGTTTTTTTGCCCCTGACTTCACACGTGCTGCTCATTGAAATAATAGTGGCCTGGGTTCCATATGCTTCCAATCTTATAAACATATGGGTATCCTCATTAGGTTGCCATAGGACTCCTTTTTACTCAAAACTTTCCTTAGAAATTTCTCTATTTTCTTCCCTGCCCCCCTTTCTTGTTGTGGATATCATCTCATAGACGATACCAGTTGTGCCCCCTCATCACAGTTTCCTCCTTCATCAACAGAGATTTGGGCAGAAGGGGGAGAATATGTGTGAGGAGAGGCAGGGGCCTCAGGTCCTGCCATTCCCCAAGTTTCATTATTCACAGTACTGGCAACGCAGGCCTGCTTCCTCAGGCTCATTCCCTCCACCAAGTACAATTCCAGAGGCCTCTTCTACATTTGTGTTCTCAGTCATCTATCCAGATTTCTAGCTCCAAATAGTCAAGCTCTTCACCCCTTGAAACTTCTGTTTTCTCCTTAGCTCTCTATCTTAGGCCATGGAAACCTCTAACACTGTGTTGGAAATATGTGTTGGAAATATCTCTTTCCCCACTTGCCCCTCTACGGCTGGAGGAGGAACAGATTCTTCTTCCAATTCTAACCCCAACAAGAATGGTCTTGAAAAAATAAATTGGAGCACTCAATGCATGTTTTTTTCTTAGCCAGAACTGATAGACACAGAGCACGGGCTCTGGGATCAGACTACCGGTACTCCAGTCTTGCTCTACAGCTTAAGAGCCCTGGACCTTGAGCACCTCTCCTAACATCTCTAGACTTGAACTCTCTGTGTTGGGGTGTGGTAAGGATTAAATGAGCACATGTTAACTTTTTAGAACAGTTCCTTGCTGTGCAAACTTCAGTTATTGTTATCATCATCATTATTTTTCTTTCATTCTTGAACTTTTCAGACGATGTCTTCATTTTGGGTTCAGAAAATATTAAATAATCATGCATTTAATGAAATTTTTGGATTAGATGTGGAGCCTAATATTTAATTATAACACTGTTTCTATGAGAGAATGTATTCCTGTACTTCAAACAGAGGACTTACAAAGGAACTGTTGGAATGAAATAACTCATCTATAAGAGATGGCCCAACCTGAAGGAGCATGATAGTAAAAGATAATTGAAAGTCTGCAAAAATATTTTTGATAAATGTATGGCACTTTTTAAAAAGATTTTTATTTATTTACTTTAGAGAGGGAAAAGGAGGGAGAAAGAGAGGAAGAGAAATATCAATGTGTGATTGCTTCTTGTGCACCCCCTACTGGGGACCTGGCCTGCAACCCAGGCATGTGCCCTGACTGGGAATCAAACCAGCAACCCTTTGATTTGTAGGCTGACACTCAATCCACTGAGCTACACCAGCTAAGGCAATGTACCACACTTTCGAATTTGCATTCGTGGCATTTCTAATGCATCTGCCCCAAATGTAACCAATCAGGGTTATATATATTATCCTCAATCATTTGGTTTATGAAGTAATTTTTTTCCTCATTGTTTTTTGCTTCTTTACATTTTGTCCTTGTCTATGTCTTTATTTATTAAGTATGAAAAGTGAGTCAGTAGTTGGATGGCATTTGCTTATGTGTCTAGATATAAAACTCACAAATCCGTAATTGGTTGTCCTATCACACCTCTTCTCAAACTTGTGAACTGAGCTCAGTTAGTGACTTGTCACAGTTGTAATCATCGCTAGGTGTAGAGTGGGGTGAGAGATTACCATACCAACATCCCCTGTCCTTTGAGAGCTCAGACTCAAGGACGGTATCCCATTGCTTGCTTTGTGAAATGTCAATGACCCTGATTTTATGCTTTGGAAATAAAAGTCACGAAAGTATTTCTGGTGAACCTCCCATATTGGAACAAGTGAAAGTATTATGGCTTATGTGAAAGTAAATCCAACTGACTTGTACCAATACACTAATGAGTATAAAAAGCAGAGTGTATCAAGTGCTGTGAGGAACAGTGAATGACCTTACGTAGTCGAGAGAAGGTTCAGGAGAAAAGTGGTATTGGTCAGGTCTTATCAGCTGAAGTTGGTAGTGTTAGGCGTGTGGCTTTCCTGATAGGGGAAATAATATGAGGAAACAGGGAGGTAAGAAATTCGGGAGATTATATCTGTTTGTGCTTGTTAGTATGCCTAAAAAATGGTGCATTTTATTAATGTAGCCACATTTTACTTCAAGATTCCTCCATACATTAGAGTAAAAATCAATAACACCCTTAAAATGAAGACAGTCAAAGCTTTCTGAATTGTGTGTATATGTACACATGCACACACACAAACTCCACATTTCCAGAAACCAGTGACAATACTAAATGAAGCAATTTCCCACAATTTTCTGCAAATAACTGTATGCTTAAGCACTGCACTCAGCAAAATGCTGTAGTCCATCAATACTTCTCCATCCTGCTGAGTTTCTGTGGTCTCTAATAGCTCAGCCAGGCCTCCCTAGATAAGCATTTGAGGATAGGAGATTCTGTGCTTGCAAGTCCAAGGATCACTCCAGACCACTTCAACCTATTGTACCCTGCAGTCAGTGGTGAGGAATTGGGAAGATAGGTTACACCGGCAACGAGGAAACAATCCTAACGGTACTCATGGAACGGAACCACGGAGGAGTTTCAGTCCAAGGGTTTCATGGAGTCACGCCGCACCCTGAAGAAGGAGAAAATTCCCCTGGCATGGGGTGGGCAAGTAATTTTATGGAAAACATATACATGTATAAAATAAAATGGTAGTTGTTAATTAGGGAAAGGTAGCTGTACCATTGGGAAGCTAACTATAAACAGAAGATGCAAAATGAACTTTTTTTTAGGTTCATGTTTTGTTTTGTTTTGTTTTGTTTTGTAGTAAAGGCTCTGATGTACTATTTCTGTAGTCTTAATTAACACATCTATACAGTCCAGTCACCTAATATCAGCTTGGTTCTAAAATATACCCCCATGTCTCTCTTAACTACAAGGTAATAAGGTGCCCAGAAGAGAAGGCTTAGTTCCCAGAAGCACCTAGAAACAAATCCCAGAGTTTGGTTGTCAGTGCTAAGAGGTTCAAGAAGAGGGAAGAGACATCAGATAGGGCAGAATAGTCTTGCTGAGCTCTAAGGAAGAATAAAGCTTAAGGTAGGTATTAGAATTCAACAAGATACAATTGCAGACAGAATTAGGGAAATTGCTTAATAAATGTCACAATATAACAGTGATGAGTGGAAGGTGCATGGAAGAAATGTAAATTTGCTCCATGACAGGAGAACCAAAATACAGCTATCTGGAAGAAGACTCCATTGCTTTAGAAAGTAGTGAGATTGCCATCCCTGGAAACTCTGGAAGATTGCAAGGGTGTTCAAGCATCAAATGAGGCAGAGCTTGGAGGGGCAGTTACCAGAGGGTTGTTTCCAACCTGAAGATTCTAAAATTCTAATATTTCAAATGAGTTCTTCTCAAAGGAGAGAGAAACTACTAGAGATTAGGGAGAATTGGTCCATCTGCCAGTTGATTTTGATTAGATAATGCTGACATTGCTCTGAACTTTTCAGGCAATACCTAACCTAGGTAGCTTTAAACTGCAACTTTGGAAAACATCGACCTGCCATGTTGATATGTCCTTGTCCAAATAGTAAGCAGTGACAATCTCACATTTAGAAAACACTTTGATTTTAAGAAGCAGGCCCATGCCAAGGAATACTCAGGCACTGCCAGGCCTCTAGGTGAGGGTCCTG
Source organism: Carollia perspicillata (assembly GCA_004027735.1). Taxonomy (NCBI): domain Eukaryota; kingdom Metazoa; phylum Chordata; class Mammalia; order Chiroptera; family Phyllostomidae; genus Carollia; species Carollia perspicillata. Next base: position 3,296 of record PVKM010019193.1, on the reverse strand, counting down.
AAGACAAACCTGATCACTTCTTGCACTTGAAATGTCTGCAAATATCAGCTACTTTCATGCTCACAGTCTGTGACAGCTCGTTGGTTTCATTTCTTAAAGCTGATCTTCAAAGCCATGAAGCAATAGCAAACTGTTTAAGATCCCAAATCAAAGAACAGATTGTGTAGACTCAAATAAAAAAAAAAGCAAACAAACAATTACATTTAAAAACAAAGTGTCGGGAGAAAACAGTTACAATCTCTTTGCTCACCTGCCAAGGGCTGCAGCTAAGCTTCAGTTTCTGCCAGATTAGACCAGATGACATCAGACCATGTCCCACTGACAGGTGAACTATTTCTAGCGGATAAATCTGGAGGGGTTTCTCACTGGTTAACACTGTGATGCTGAGCAAATGAAGCTCATGTTCTCCATTTGGAATGAAGCTTCCATGAAAGCTCTCCACTTGAGGAAACATCAGTGAATTATAACTCACACTGGCCTTTGTACATTCACTGGACGTATGCCACTGGGGGGTTGCTACAGCCCTATGAAATAGGGAGGAAACTAAGGATTAGTGAAGAGACTTGCTGAAGGTCACAGGATCAGTAATATATGAAGTGAGAATTCAAGCCTAGGTTTTCCAATATCATACCATTTGTTCTTACTACTATAAGATCCTGCTTCTAACTACCCACCCATTCCAATAGCTCTTGGAGAAGAGATTCTGTTACATCCTTTGAAGGTAATACCAGCTCCCTACTTTCTCGTAGGGCTTTTCCGAACAGAGTCTACATTGGCTCATTTCCATGGGATAGGTTGCAAGTTTTTAGGTATTTTTTCGGTTGTCTAATTTTGTGAGGGGTTTAAGTTGTTCCCGGGCATCATCTCTGCATTCAGTCGTTTTCCCCTTCCCTCTCCAGTGTGCACATTCTCCTTGGTCCTGCAGCGGTGCATTAGCTTCTCGATGCTCTCAGGGGACGTACACGTATACTCAGAACAGAGGGTACGTGACACTCATGACAGCTATTTCTTTTGATTTGGGTAGGAAACTATATAAGAAAGCAAGAAAATTGTGTGGCTATCATCACAACCTTTTTGCCCTTATATTATTTGCTATACCTGGCCCTCCTCAACGTTTTATATCATTGATCACTACTTTCCTTGTATTTCATGTACTTTTAAGTTTACTTTAGTCACTTTGCTATCATTAATTTAGCTTTTTTAAAATATTTTATTTATTTATCTTTAGAGGGGAAGGGAAGGAGAGAGGGAGAGAAATATCAATGTATGGTTGCCTCTCTTGTGTCCCCTGCTGGGAACCGGCCCGCAACCCAGGCATGTGCCCTGACTGGGAATCGAACGGCGATCGTTTGGTTTGTAGGCTCGCGCTCAATCCACTGAGCTACACCAGCCAGGGCCATTGATTTAGCTTTAAATAGCTTTGTATTACTATGGAATTAAGTCTGTACAACTAATATCTATGTACTTCTTTTTAATTTTTTTATATGACCTCTCCAGTCTTCTTCCTGTATTCCTTCACAGTCCCCACAGTTTCCTCAGACCAAACAGTGGGACCCTGTGCCTCCAGCCCCTGTCATTCAGTCCTCTACTTTTAATCAAATTGGCCGTCTGTGAAGAAGGCCCTTGTTTAAAATCTAGGATAGCTAAGCTCAAATATTCCACCTCTGTGACACCATCAAAGCTTCCTCCAGATGCAAATAATTTCTTCCTCTGCATAGGCACAGCACATTATTGAAACTCTTATAGCCCTATGAATGCACAGTGAGCAGTAGCATATAAAACATATAATGCTTCAGCTTCCATGAATGCAATCTTAATATCTCTGCTAAGTTCTGCTTTCCTTGACTTCCTTGGCATTATCTGATATACTTGTTTATTGATCAGAACAGAGACAATGATGATGAATAAGCAGCCAATGTTCTCATCCTTCAGACGTGTGAATAAATGTTCCATATTTCTCTAGTTATTGTTTTTTTTTTAAATTTTAGTAGCACATACTCTTAGCTTAACAACTCTAATAGGACTAGTAAATATAGAGCAAACAAAACCCTTCTCTGCCCCACCCCTGTCCTCTCTCCCAGTCCGGCTTCAGAAGACACTCTCAGATGCTTCTCCCTGGTGTTTGCACTGCCCCATATATTTTTAAAAAGACATGTTTTCTGTGTGTGGATTTATGAATTTTAGGTATTATTCATGGATTAACAATACAAAGGTATGGATATGCCATTCGTACATGTGTTTGACTTTTTAGAGCCTCCTACTTTGGGGGGCACAGCCCTTCTCTCTCCAAAATCAGGCAGCGGTGCACGTTGGGCCGTCCCTGCTGCTGGTCTCATCGCTGGCCGGCTGCCCCGCTGTTCTAGGTTGACTGTGGCTGCCTTTGAGCCAAGGGTCACTTGCAGATTCTTTACAGCCCCGTCTCCACACAACACTCAGGCCTGTGAGTTGCAGAATTGGATTTATGGACATAATGATAGAATGACGTGGACATTTTTGTCCTTCCAGGAACTACAAGGTGCTCTCAGTGGCCACATAACTAACAGTGGCCTATCCGTGTCTCAACTCTGTTAACAATTGTAGTGTAGACACTTAATAAATACAATAATGTACCTTCATAGATTTGTGTGGTATAGGAGAATCTCCTAGTTATCGGGGATAATTTTCCCTCAGCACTGGGTTGGTTATTTTTATTTATTTCTCTGGTTAATTGACTGCTGTAAAGAGATGACTGCAATATGAGACTGTGGACAAAACATTACATCCAAGTCCAGAGACCTGGACTCAGCTGCTGTCGAGCAAGGCCATTTTCATATGCTGCACCTCCTCTCCATGCCTCCGTTTCACGTGTATAAAGCAGGATTAGGAATCCTTGCCCTGGAATCATTTTTGTGTAACAGTCCAGTGAGCTAGTGTATTTGGTTATCTGTGTAGCTCACAAGTCATTAAGGAAGGACACAGATGTGGCCTTTAATATATTCTTTTGTTGTTGATTCATTCATTCATGCAACAAGTGTTTTCTTTGTTGTTTTGCAGAGTTTGATTTACACTCAGAAAGAGTGTGGTAGGCTGGCAGGTAGGTGGGAGCTTCAGGTTAGGCCCCACTAGAGCCTAGAAGTACAGCCAGTCTTGCTCCTCCCTCCCGGAGGATGTCTCCAGGCCCTTGCTCCCTCTCACTGCGTGGCAATGGTTCTCACTGTCAGGTTCTTGCATGGAACCCATGGCAGAGCTAAATATCTGATTAGTTTGTTTAGTTTTAACTTTATATGATGGTTCTGCTTGTGGATTAGATCCTACAC
>PVKM010019192.1:0-24413 GCA_004027735.1 Carollia perspicillata | reverse complement strand
CTTCTCATTAAACCAATACATCAGAAAATAAATTATTACAATCTTATAACTATTCTTTCCTTCTAAGCGAAGGAATATATTATGATTTCATTTTCTTTTTCATCATTTTCTTGTCCTTGGAGTTAACGATTGCCTTATATATTTTCCTTTCCTTAGTTACCCAGGTACTGTTATTAATTCTTCTCAAACCCGCCAACCGAATACACACTCTCTCCAGCACTGTTCTCCTCGTGCATCGGATTTCCTGTCACTTTGATACCGTTCCTGGCTAGCTCTCCCCGGAGCCCCAGCCTCCTGCTCCAGGCCAGCCCACGACTGGCCAGGCTCTGCCAGCCATCGCACTGGGGATGCTCATCACAGCATTCCCTCTATCCTGGGCTGGAGTCTCTGTTTCCTAACCTTGTGTATTTTTCTTGGATGAATAACTCACTCATTTTGGTGGAGTACTTTCTGAGAAAGAGTGCACAGGATGTAAAAAGTGTGCAAATGGCTGTATTCTACCCTCACGCTTTGTTTTTCTTCGTGGGTATGCACTTTTCCTTCAGAAGTTGAAGGCATTGCTTCTTTGATATCTAGCATCCAGTGTTGTGTTTGGGAAGGCTGACGACACTTTGACTTCTAATTCCTTATGTGACCTATTTATAGGATTTATATTGAGTGTCTACTCTATATTAGACACTGTATTCCAAATGTTACATGCACTTATGTTTAGTTCTTAGTAAAAAAATAAGTAACTGGAGTACAAATTACTTTTTCTCTTTTCATGTAAGGGAATTGAAACTCAGAGATGGTATATGTTTTAAGTCAACACTTATTTGTCAAGAAATTGTGCAATCAAGAAACAGTTATGATTCTGAAAAAGTTAAAACCATAAGAACCATGATAGAGATGTTGCTGGTTCAGAGGACCCACACTTGTCAAGCTGAAAGCAAGAGCAAGCAATGCAGATGTGCAGAATCAAAGTTCAAGGTGGACTTTCCCAGGAACTGGGGCAGGAATGCCCTGGAAGCTTAGCGAAGCAGTCAGTCTTGCTAGAAGCTATTGCCATATTACAAGTGTGTGTTCTTGACCCTGCCTGCTGGGGGAGCCTTTCTTGCAAATGAATACCAACAAGTTTATATGCATAGTATACTTCATACAGATGCTGGGAGCGATGTTCTAAGAAATGAATTTTGCAGGCGAAAGAAATCCCTCATTGGCAATTTCAGCATGCTCTTCTGTTTAGTGCTGTTAGCTTTGCTAGGAAATCTGCATGTCGTAGATATTGTTTGAACACAACTCAGTAACATTCCCGATTTTTAGGCAGTGTTTTAATATTTCCTGTAGGATAGGGCTCTTTGTAAACACTTTAGCTGAAGAAACGCGAAGAGCAGACGATGTGACCGTTGTAGAATGCTCCGACGGGAAACCGGAAACTATACGAGACTCTGAAACAGCGGTCTACTTCAACCTCAACATCAAAACCAGGGCAAGCAGGCGGGAAAGATAAATATTTTAGGTTTCCATTATTAAAGAAGGAAATGAGCTTATGCACAGCAGTAAGCACTCTAATGCTTGACCTGAAAGTGCATTTGGATGAACTCCCAACCACCGAACAAATGTTAAAGCAAAAAAGGAAATTTGTTAGGCAATTAATGCTTTGCATATTCTACATTTTCCTTTCGACAACAATACATATTTTATAGGAATATTTTTGTATAATATTACATTTTTATAATAATTTTATTTTATATATATTGTATTAGTCTTCCCTTCTTTTAGTATTTTCTATTATCAGATGTTTATATGAGGAAGATATTCTTTTTACATGTAATTAAAATATATAATCTTATCACAAGATATTGATTCATAATAATCCATACATTTATTTATATTTTTTACAGAAAACCTTAGTAGTACAACCCTATAATAGAAAAATGATTCAATGTTCATTATTATGATCACCTGTAATTATTTACTATGTATAACTAGAGTATCATGAAAAAATACAGAATTATTTATGATTTCAGAATCTCTGAGAATACTGATTTCTTATTCCTAAATCCCAAAGACTGACGTGTCGTGGGAAGCTGGAAACACTAAGCAGTGGGAGACAGAGCTACCAAGCTCCTGAAATGGCCCTAGGCAGAAATATATGGTGAATAGCACTAAGTACCACCCAGATAATAGATCCAGAACCCAGATCGTTCTTATGCCAGAACTTATGTTTGTCATCTACTTAAAACTTCCTCTATTGTCACTAACAATGCAGTGGTATTCACTCATTCATTGGTTCACTCATGCATCCAACCAGCTTTTGCTGAACCCCACATGTATGAGAATCACATTGGCCCAGCATGGAGACAGATGTTCAATCAGTGTTCATTGAACTACCAGACACGAAAAGGTACACTAGCATGACACAGTGGGCCTGAGGGAAGGAGACCCAGGGAGGGCCACTTTGGATTGGGAGGAGAAGGTAAAGTGTAGGAAATGGTGGGGCAATTCGGGCCATGGTCGATGACGGCCAGAGCCCCGCCTCGCGCTGCCACTGAACTCATGGGAGGGCAGGGGCAGGGGGAGTCCTGAGTGGAGACTGGGCCCCGAGGAGACAGACGAGAGGTTGCCCAGACACACAGCACCCTGAGTGGGAACGCGGACTTCGACATCTAATAGTCTCACATTCAAATCCTAATCTTGTGGCGTTAGTCAAATTGCTGAAATGCTCTGGGCCTCAGTTTTCTCATTTGCAAAATGGGAACAGTATATCCAAGCTTCTTATGTGAATTAAGTGTATTTATATTTGCTTATAATACATGTCAAATTCTTCGTATACTATCTGAAACATGTAAATGCTCACTCAATAAGAGGGAGCTATTAATCATGTTTTATTATTTTAATTATTATTTTTTAAAAATTAATCATATTTTATCATTTTGCCTGATTGTCCATATTCTTGAGAATTTTTACATATTTACAAGTAATGCGCCATACAGAGCTGCAGAAGTTCCTTAAATAAATCAAGAGTTCTGGCTAAGGAGAGACTATTTAAAATGTAGTTTGACTTTCTGAAGGAAAAAAATAGCCCAAGTTTTCATATTTCCTTTTCCATCCAATGATGAGAAAGGTTTTTCTTAGCATGTTTGTCCTGAAACCATGGATACGACATAAAAATAAAAGACTGTGGCTTCTCTGGGGCTTGGGATGCATGTGGTGGTCAGAACACATAAATAAATATATCTAATATGTTTCCAATATCTTTTCTTTCAAGATAAAATTAACGTGGAACCCAGTGCTCCTCAGGCCCTCTGCGGGGGTCCTGGTGCGCCCTCTGGTGGCCCATATTTTCAATGGCTACACCTGCCTAGAGGAGCAAACTTGAAGGGAAGTTGATCTACCTACTGCAGCAATATTGTAATTGATTCAGTCAGGGGTGGTCAAGGGATGCTAAAACCCGTGTGTCTGTAAATAAGCTATCTACACAATCTAAAAGCATCTCTCCATAGATTATTTATTACATAAGGGGAAAAGTTGCCTTTAGAATGAAGAAATGTGGGCGACACCACCAATGTCTGTCTACTCATAAATATTAATTATTAAAAGACCTATTCTTCTGAAGTGGGAAAACCACCTGGATAGCTCTTTAACCACATGATCAGAGTTAACATCACCCATAAGGTGGCAAACTGACAGCACGTGTCTCCTAATGTGACGGCCCGAGGAGGACAGAGCCTGTGCCGGGTTTGAATCTCATCCAAAGGAAACACCGACAAGCCCAAAGGACAGAGCGTGCTAGAAAACCAATGGTCTGCACTCGTCAAGAATATCAGTGTCATAAAAGGCAAAGGATGAGGAACTCTTCCGCAGTGAAAAACACGAAAGAAATACGACAGCTCAGTGTAAATTTGCAATTCTCGATTGGGAAAGCATGCTATAAAGGTCCGTGTTGGAAAGATTGGCAAAATTTGAATACGATTGTATTCAGTAACAGTATATATCAATGTTAAATGTCCTGAATTGTGTCACTACACTGTGCCCTTGTTCTTAGGAGACACTTGCCCATATGTTTAGGCGGGAAGGGTGGAGATGTCCACAACTTACCTGAAGGATTTCCTGTCTTCATCCATGTGGACTACTATGACAAAACACTACTGAGTGGAAGACTTAATACACAACAGATATTTATTTCTCATAGTTCTGGAGGCTGAGTGTCCAAGATCATTACACCAGGTCACAGACTTCTCCTTGTATCTGCACATGGGTCAGGGTCAAAGCAGCTCTGTAGGGTTTCTGTTACAAGGGCACCACTCCTCATCATGAGAGTTCTGTCTTTACAGCCTGCCCACCTCCCAAAGGCTCCACCTCCTAATACCATCACACTGGAGGTACCATTTCAACATATCAGTCAGGGGAGGGGGAAACACAAACACTCAGCCTATAGCAGGTCCTGCCAGTATAGTGTGCCCAAAGGGTATCCAGCCATGTAATATGAAAAATAGAGACATATATTGAAGAAGATACAAGAAACATTGTACATGGGATATGACGCCTCAGTCCACTTCAAAGCAGGCACCTTGAGACCTCACACAGTTCTCCCAGTCTCCAGCAGCTGCCCTGTAGTATTTTCCTGAATTTCATTGATGGTTTGAAATCTCTTCCCTTTCAAAGGTGATTTGAGTTTTGGGAAAAGCCAGAAGTCACAGAGTGCCAAATCTGGGCTGCAGGGGGCTGAGTCATCTGGGTGATTTGATGATTTGCCAGAAAACTCTGCACTAGACGTGATGCATGAGTGGGTGTGCTGTTGAGATGAAGCTGCCAAACACCACTCGCTCATAGCTGTGGCCTTCTGAATCATCTGAATAGTTTTTGTGGAGGAATGTTCAAGTTTAACACAAATTTGATGCAGATTCGTTGCTCTACTTGCTCAGTCATTCTGAATGCAGAGGCCACACAGTCTGCCTGCTCACTCATTGGTGTCTACCGCCCCCACTGACTAGTACAGTGCAGTCATCATCGTTCACGCGTGTGCATCCCAGTCCACGCTCCTTGGCTGCCAGCTTACATTGGTATCCCTCCATTCTCATTGTATTAACAATGGCTGGACTTTTTCCAGACAGACCTCGTGTGTGTGTGTGTGTATGCACGTGTGTGTAGAGCGAGAGAAGGGGAAAGATAAAGCAATTATGTTAATTGGTGAATGTAGCTAAGGTATACTCATAGAGATGGTCAATGTACTCTTTTTGCAATGTTTCTGAGAATTATTTTTTTCAAGATACAAAAGAAATATGTCTATTTAACATATACACAAGTAGAGGGCATCCTGAACACTTAAAAATCCAACCAGTGTCTCTTTTGTAAGGTCAAATACAACAATATTATCTTTCGTAGCCACTAAATTCCATCTTGATGAAATGTCAAAATAGGAAGCAGGTGAAGAAGTAATTTCCTGCCCTGCCAGGCTCTTAAGAATGTACAGTATTTGCTGTCAGTTTAGAACCGTCAGTGTTTAGAGAAGAATTTATTTTGTTTTAAATCGAGGTCCCTAAATTGAAAGCTCCCAAGGCCCAGAGAGCAGCTGGGACAAGCATAGCTGCCTGTAGGCATTCCTGCCCACCAGCCACGTGGCCGTGAGCGGCTTCCAGAACCATCCGCGCTGCGTGTGCACCGGCTGTTCCTGCTGGGGGTGGGGGTGAAGTGCTGGGGCCATTTGGATGCTCCTGTTCAGAGGGCTCCTCCTGGGTCTCCCTCACCGCCCAGGTGAGCATGCACGGAAAGGCAGGGAATCAGAGCGTGGAAATGGCTCTTGGAAGGCACCGAGTCCAACTCTCCCTGCCTTCCCATCTGTGGCTTTAATCTCCTCTATCATGTCCCAACCAAGGTCAGCTAACCTCTGCCTGAATGGAGCTGGTAGCTGAAACGCCCAGGCAGCCCCTCCGTTTGTGAACAGCTTAAATCATTTGAACATCCTTCCTCTCAAGGGCAAGTATCATGACAAAATGTCTACTTCCCTTTCTCAGGGCACCTAGTGAAATTTTTTTAATGGAAGAAAATGTCAATACAGGTGAACTAAAATTTTGGAACCTCTCAAATACTTAGTCAATAATTAAAGTCGTATTTGGCCGTTTCTTTCAGACCCTTCAGCATGGCACCACAGTGCAGCATCGCCCAGAAATAACAGAAACTGACGTCTGAGGGCAACTCTTCAGTGTCCTGAGAGATGCCCAATTTGTGGCTATGTTTGTTAGAATAAAACAAACATAGAGCAAAATTACATATACACACACACTACACACACGCATGTATACAGATAGTGGGTCCGCACGGGCAGAGAAGGGGGTGTGGGAGGGTACCGGTCTAGGGTGTTCCTGGGGAGTGGGTTAGGGTGTGAGGAGTGGGAACAGGAGAACAAAGAAGGTTTTTACTTGCCATCTATATGTTTTTTTTTAAAGAGCATGTGCTATTTTTATCATTAAAACATTTCACTCAAAAAATTCTAAAAACCACACGAAAAAGAAGTCATTTAAATTGAGCCAAAATACCGTTGCCTGAAGTTTCCATTTTGACTGCACTCTGGGTGACTCAGAAGAAACCTGTCCCTTCTTGCGTGTGGTGGCAAGTCAGCTACCTGATGCCACTCCTTGGGGCCCCCATGTTTCTCATCCCCAAGCTGTATGTCCCCACTTTCTTCAACTGTCACTCAGTTGACAGGGTTTCCAATCTCCTTGACATCCTGTCACCCTCCACTGAACCGGAGAATATCAAGCCGACTCAGAGAAAAATGCATTCAGAAGTTCAGGTGGCAGTTGGTCATCTGTAGAAAATTAGCACGTCCATGGTTCCCAGTGTTTGTGCACTAACTTGGCCGAATTTTATGGGGTCTCAGATGCCCTATTAAGTGATTGCATCACATACCTGGACAGAACCAGGCCTGCAGGGCCCCCATACCGTTCACGTCAGAATACCACCATGAGCTTTCACAGCACACTTACAAAGTCCGGCTGACTCATTGGTGCCAACGCATGACAAGAGCAGCAAGGCCGCTGCATGATTGCCTGGTTGGGCTCCTCCTGCACAGACTGTACGGCAGCTTGAAGAGGCTGGCCCTGAGCTCGTTTACCACTAGACACACCGCGGCTTCTGTTCGCCCAGCTGAATCTTCGTTTAATGCCGATTTGTCCTTGGATAATTACTAATAACTCCCCCTTTTACTCTTAAAAGGGTTGCAGTTTGGATGGTGAGCTATATGGTCATCGCTTATATACCCAATAATAATAGCTTTTTTAAGGTTGGAATTGATGCACGCAATGTATGTGGGTTTTAAAATCACCTTTGGATTAACATTAACCCTGTTTTAAAAGAACTCTTACTACCAAAAACACTTGAACATTGAATGTTTATATTCTGTTTAGTGGCTGATGAATAGTTGCTTAAAACCTCCCTTAAAATACTAGGAAAATACATAGTAGCCAGGAAAACAATTTTTTTTAAAGGAAAGAAATTGAGTTTGGTATTTGAACTTTTGAACTGAATTAGTTATGTATTTATTTAGCCCCTTCATCATTTTTTAAATTCTTCTCCCCCCATCTCTCTCCCCTTTAGTAACCATCAGTTTGTTCTTATATCTCTGTATTTGTTTCTATTTTGTTTTTTTAATTCATTTTTTTAGATTCCACATGTAAGTAAAGTCATATGGTATTTGTTATTTTCTGTCTGACATTTCAATTAGCATAATACCCTCTGAGTCCATCCATATTGTGGCAAATGGCAAGATTTTATTCTATTTTTGCTGAATAATATTCTATTATATATACCACATATTTATCCACTCATCTATTGATGGACATCTAGGCAGGTTCCATATCTCGGCTATTACTAGTAAAGCTGAAATAAACATAGGGGTGCACATATCTTTTCAAATGTATTTTTGTTTTTTTCAGGTAAATACTCAGAAGGGGAATTGCTGGATCGTAGGGCAGCTCTATTTTTAGTTTTCTGAGTTATGTCCATACTGTTTTATATAGTGGCTGCATAATTCACCATCCTACCAACAGTGCATGAGGGTTCCCTTTTCTCCACATCCTCGCCAGCACTTGTTTGTTGATTTATTGATAATGGCCATTCTCTTCTTGTGATTTTAGTTTGTGTTTCTCTGATGAGTAGTGATGTTGAGCATCTTTTCATATGTCTGTTGGCCATCTGTATGTCCTCTTTGGAGAAACATCTATTCAAGTCCTCTGCCCATTTTTAAAAATTGGACTATTTGTTTGCTTGTTTGTTTGGTGTTAAGTTGTATGTGTTCCTTATATATTTTGGATATTAAGCCCTTATCAGATGTATTATTGATGAATGTGTTCTCCATTGTGTAGGTTATTCTTTGTTTTGTTGACTGTTTCCTTCATTGTGCAAAATCTTTTTAGTTCGATGTAGTCCAAGTCATTTATTTTTTCTTTTCTTTCTTTTGCCCAAAGAGATATATCCAAAAATTTACTACTAAGAGTGATATCTAAGAGTTTACTGCATATGTTTTCTCTTAGGAATTTTATTATTTCAGGTCTAACGTTTAAATTTTTAATTAATTTGAGTGTATTTTTGTATATGGTATAAGAAAATGGCCCAATTTTATTTTATTCTTTGCATGTATCTGTCCAGTTATCCCAGCACCACTTATTGAAGAGACTGTCTTTACCCCATTGCACATCTTGGACTCCTGTGTCATAGATTAATTGACCATGTAAGCAAGGATTTACTTCTGGGATTTCTATTATATTTCATTGATCTAAATATCTATTTTTATGCTAGTACTGTGTTGTTTTTATTATCATAGCTTTATAGTATACTTTGATATCAAGAAGCATATCCCCCATTTTGTTCTTTCTCAATGTTTTTTCTATTTGGGAGCTTTTGTGGTTTCATGTAAATTTGGGATTAATCTTAAGTGGAATATTATTGGTATTCTAATAGGGATTGCATTGTATCTGTATATTCCTTTAGGTAGTAAAGGAATTTTAGCAATAGTGAGTCTTCCAGTCCATGATCAAGGTGTATTCTTCCATTTTTTTGTATCTTATTCATTTTTTTCCCTCAATATCTTGTAGTTTTCATAGTACAGGTCTTTCTCCTCTTTAGTTAAATTTATTCTTACATATTTTATGGGGAATTTTTTAAATAATATATTTTATTGATTATGCCATTACAGTTGTCCCATTTCTCCCCTTCCATCCTCTCCACCCTGCACACCCCTTCCCACCCACACTTCTCCCCCTTTAGCTCATGTCCATGTGCCATAAGTTCTTTAGCTTCTACATTTCCCACACTACTCTTGCCCTCCTCCTGTCTATTTTCTCCCCACTGTCTATGCTACTTATTCTCTGTACCTTCTCCCTGCCTCTCCTCCTCCCACTCCCCTGTTGCTAACCCTCCATGTGATCTCCATTTCTGTGGCTCTGCTCCTGTTCTAGCTGTCCACTTAGTTTGCTTTTGTTTTAGGTGTGGTTGTTAATAACTGTGAGTTTGCTGTCCTTTCACTGTTCATATTTTTTATCTTCTTTTTCTTAGATAAGTCCCTTTAACATTTCCTATAATAAGGGCTTGGTGATGATGAACTCCTTGAACTTGACCTTATCTGAGAAGCACTTTATCTGTCCTTCCATTCTAAATTTTCTTGACATTATAAAAGAAATTTCTCCCTATCTTTGATAAATCCAAAGCATTTCTGAACATTTCAGATCCCTAATAGCCAAACTGCAGGGTATGGCGGCCGCTGACACGGTTTTCCCTCTGGGAAGCTACACAACCACCTTTGAAATGGCAGCTCCCCAAATTCATGGGAAGCCAAAAAGTAGATTTCTTAAGACAACTTATTTCAACTGTGTTCTAAGGTTAACAGAGTGGTCACAGCACATTTTATCTTTCCCATCCCTCTCAGCAATAGGCACTCCCGTGAAACTCAGTCCCCACCTGTCCCACCCAGAAAGTGCATTCCCCCAGGAGTCAGGAGAATTCACAAGGATATAGCCAAGAGGTGCACATTACATCAGCACATGCCAAAGATGAGAACACCTAGTTGGGCGGGTTCTTTAACCACCTGTGCCACATCTTTAAAGTGAAAACAATACTGGTTCCTACCTCATATGGCCAATAGAAGGTTTAAATGAGTTATTTTAAAAACACTGCCTGGCACATACTATGCTACCTAAGCATTTGATAAAGAAAAGGTAAATGAGTTAACTTGACCTTGATTTCGATTTCAGGCTGAAATAGTCAGGAGGAAGACTCTAAATAAGAGGTGTGTGAGTGGATTGGCTTGGCAAATTTGAGAATTAAACTGGGCTCTGTTTAGGAAACCAACCAAAGAATAGAGTTTTATTAGCTGAAACATCTCCCCCATTGCAAACATGCAAGAAATTGTCCTTTCATTGATTAGTGCCCTGGACACCTGCCTGCCTGCCCTTTCCTCCTTGTCAATAAAGGCTAACATAGTCCAACCTCCTTAGCACCAGGAGGACGTGAACAAATTAAATGGTTGCTATACTGAATCCTATTCAATGGTACAATGACTAAGGAGAAAACCAATGACATTCCTAGTTATTGTCGTTCCTTTGTTTACATGAAGCCCCTATGAATGTATTTGGGGCACACTGAGTATGTTTTTTAAAAAATCATTTTCTCCTATAATGTATCATCAATGTTTATGCACAAGGCAGATGATATGTTTCAAAAGAGTCAGAGTTCTCGCCGTGCTGCATATATCAACAAAATACAGGTTACCCTTGAACCAGCTCTTCTCTAGCTCGGAGTCTTCCTGCGTTCTCCTTAGCTTTCCTCACTCCAGCCAATACCCCCCGACCCCAGGCAGTTCAGACCAGGCATTGCCCAAACCTTTCTCTTCAAATCCACCTTTCCCAAGATCCACAGTTCATTGACGCCCCTTTCTTATCATACCTTCCTTTCATGTATTTGCCAATATTGCAGATTTTCGTATAGTCTTATGGCTGATTCTGGGAAGTTTCAAGGAGAGTCTGAGTCAATTTCATTAATTCACCTCTTAGAATGAGGAATGGATCTTGTTTCCCTTTTTTAGGTACCGGGGCCTTCCAGGTATGCCTGGGGTTGCACACACACAGTGCTCCCATGAAGGAAAGATAAATCAAGAAGAAAAAGCTACTTCCCCTGAATTTAGAACCAGACTCTTAATTCCTGGTCCAGACTGACATGACCCCAAGGAAATAAGGAGTATTCTTCCATGAATGTTTCCCCTTGTGATTTCCTTTTCAGGAGTGTCAAACTCATTTTCACCGGGGGCCACATCAGCCTCCCAGTTGCCTTCAAAGGGCCGAATGTCATTTTAGGACTGTGTAAATGTAACTGCTCCTTCACAGTGAAGTGAGAGCTCAGTGCTGCTGCTGGGTAGAAACAAGGTGCTGGGCAGATAAAACAAGGTGGAGGCCGCATTCGGTCCAGAGGCCTTGTGTTTGCCACCTGTGCTGTAGGTGCTTCAAAACAGTCAGAAGTTTTAGGTTTTTCTTTGGCCAGAGTCTGGTTCAGGTAGATATTTTCTTTGTGCTTGAGGGTGGGATGGTTTAGGAGGAACAAATAACATTAGAAAGCTCTTCTAACCAGAGTTGCCAGATCTAGCAAATGGTATTTTGAATTTCAGATAAAAGCAAGTACATTGTTAGTACATCTGTCCCATTCAAATTGGCAAAATCTGCAAAATATGGGACATACAGCAGCAAGTTATTTCCTATTTATCTCAAACTCATATTAACTGAATATCCTGGGCTTTTTGGCTATGCTAATTCCTACCCACAAGGTCAAAGTCATGTGTCAGTGCCTCCCATAAGTATATACAGAGAAAGATCTCTCTCTCTCTCTCTCTCTCTCTCTCTCTCTCTCGTTTCTCCATCTCTCCCTCCCCCCGCCCCTCCTCCTCCCCCTCTTCTCTTCTCCCTCTCCTTTTCATCTCTCCCTTTCTCCTATTAGTGTCTGGGTGTTGTAATGGGTGAGGAGGGATATTTGCTGCAGGGACTGATTTCTGATGTCTAAACCCGGAGACTAGAGCATCCCCAGGGATGGAGGGGCACCTGCTAGATCCCCGTGGTCTTCCAGCTCACTGTCCTGTAAGCATCTGCTGGCGGAGACCAAAGTGGGGGACGTGGAAAGCAACCGTTCCCTCCCATGTGCTTGTAGAACAGATTTGAGGTTTTAGAGCTAAAATATAGTATATTGAGACAAAGTGAAAGTTGAAGTAGGATAAAATAATTTATCTGATAAGTTAGAATTATGTATGTGTTCATTATTCATAATTTGTGACCACAAATGGAAATGACTTTGGAGACAATCTCCTCTCCTCCTACTATTTTACAGATGGGAGGCAGAGGCTCAAAGCAGTTTTCTTTCTGGAATGAGATGAAAGGTGTGTGTGTGTGTACATGTGTTTAGGGGTAGAAGTAGTAGTAGAAGGGGGAGGAGGAAGAGGAGAGTGAAGGCAAAAGTACCTGAAGTTCAAGTACCTTTCCACTACCCCTATCTTGCCATAAGTTTGTGTAATTCTATAACTTTGTTTCTATAACTTAAAAAATTATAAAATAAATACACATTCCTTAGAGAAATTTCAGAAACTATACAAATAAAAAGAAAGCTCTCGTCCATAACAGGCAGATAGTATCACTGTTAACGTCTTGGTGTGTGGAAAGAGCATAAGGTATGGGTGGCCCAGCATTCACTCTGCCTTTTTCGGGGGCCACACTCACATTTGCTCTGGGCAGAGCCCCTCAATCAGTGGAATATCTTTTCTAGTGGCACGGCCAAGCCAGATGTCACATTCTCCACTTACAAACTGGTAGGCATGTGGCTAAGGTGAGATTTCGGTCTCCAGCTAAGTGAACCCCAGAGACTGAAAACTCTGGAATTCCTTCCTCCAGAAAGAAGGTCACCTGTTAGTTCCCATCACCCAGACACCTGGAGCATCCCGGGTTCTGGCCTTTTGAGAACTAACTCTTCAGCTTCTCCTTTAATTCTACTACGGTAAATGTATGGCATTGATGGTCCCAGTGGGTGACCTTTGTATCAATGCCCTTTACAATAAGTGGAGTCCTGTGAACAGGTGCAGTCTAGTCCCTCATCCCTTGATCTGGATTACCCGTGACTCCCTTTGGCCAATAGAATGCAGGGGAAGTAAAGTGGTGCCAGCTCAGAGCCTAGGCTTCAAGAGGCCCTGTGCGCATCTAGTCTGTCTCCTGGAACCTTGACTCCACTGTAAGAACAAGCCTAGACTAGACTGCTGGTCGACGAGGAACAATCTGGAGGCGAGCCCAAGGGCCTTGGCCAACTTACAAAAGCAGAATCACCTAGTGGACACACAGCTACCCTCAGGTACAGGAGGAAGACCACCCTACATTATTGAGCTAAATAAATAGATTTTTTTAAGCCACTAAGTTTGGGGTGGTTTGTTATGCAACAATAGCTAAGTGATACTTCTGTGAAATTCCACATCCTTCCAATAAATTCCATTTCTTACAAGCCAGAGTGAATTGCTGTGGCTGAAAAAAAGAATCTAATGGACACTTTCCATTCTTTTACCAGAATATGATTACAATCGTACCACACATCCTCTTTTGTAATTTACCTTATTTCACTTAGCAGCTGATTTTGAGCATCTTTCCCTAACAATACATTGGGCACAGAGTAAAGAAAGAAAATCTACCAAATGCCGCCTCTGAACTTTGCCCAAATCAGTTTCCGTCATCATATCATGGCCATTGGCCAAATCGCCATTCTTAGGCAGGTCTAGCACGATCTGTTCTTTTTAGCAGGAAGTGCCTTTAGTCTGTTTCTCAGTAAGATCACTGAACAGCACAAACGATTTTTCACAGCTTGATAACCAAGCGAAGAGCATAGCCATGCCTCAGAGGCACATGTGAACATTAACATTTCCAGTCAATGTTTACCTCTTTGGAAAGAGAAGGAAGCATAATTTCATTCAAAATGTTGTATTCTTTTCTAATGTGTAAGACATGCGGATGGAGAAAACAGAAAAAGAGAGAGCTATTCCCTATAATGACTTTCTTTTTCTGAATAAAAGCCAAGTGATTGCAGCTCTCTGGTCCTTTTCTTCCTGGCCATCCTATTTCCATCATTTTTTTAACCAAAAGGTAGCTTTAAGTTGAGATATTATTTGTTTAAAGAGTAAGACAAAGGGAGG
Organism: Carollia perspicillata; assembly: GCA_004027735.1. Classification (NCBI taxonomy): domain Eukaryota; kingdom Metazoa; phylum Chordata; class Mammalia; order Chiroptera; family Phyllostomidae; genus Carollia; species Carollia perspicillata. The sequence goes on along the minus strand of PVKM010019192.1, from coordinate 10,231 downwards.
GTACCATGCTTGCTTAGTAATCCTAGTGTTTGGGCCAGTGGAAGTGTGGCCACATTTTCCAAGAAAAATGTGTGTTTGTCAAAATGGATCCCCTGAAACTCTGCAGAATTTCTAGTGGAGGGAATTTTCTGAGTGCATCATCTGCTCGGGTCCTTTTTAACAAGGTGTACAACTGGACATCTATTCTAATCTTGATTGTTTTTCCTTTGAATTTGATTTTTTTGCTGATAATAATAATAGCTACCATGTATAAAACCCATAGGGCATTTGTCTCATTTAATCTTCACAAAAACTCCATGAGATAAGTATAGTTATTTAAAGTATCCCCCGAGCTTAGGGAAGGCAAGTGAATGGTGCGAGGTAGTAAGGATCAGAGCTGGGATCGCAAACCCAGTTATCAGACTCCCAAGTCAGAGGGCTTTAACTTAATGTTATACTGCTTCCATCGCTATGGAGTGTTAAATAAAGACTTCTGTAAAAATCTTACTAAATTATGCATAAATGGTCTTGAAGAATTTTCTTCCAATGCTAAGAAGGCGGGATGTTGAAGGAACACCTGATCTGCCCTGTCTCTTTCTACCTTACACAACTTCCCCGGGATTCCACACAACCTGGAGGCACAGAGGAACACACACTGTGTCCCTAGTGAAGAACCACATTCCAGAACTGGAAGTCATTTGCAGTCTTACTGTAGGCATTGCTTAGATACTTGATGGTAAGGAAGAATATGTAGAATATATAGAATAAGCTTATTTTTGAAGTAGATTTCAGCTTAAAGGGTAAATACTGATGGAAAACCTAAGAGCACCTTCACGAAACATCAAAAGTAAGAATTACAGCACACCCCATAGATGACTACTATCTAAAAAGAACTTTCTATAATTATGAAATGTATTTTATCTCTGCTGTCCACTGTGATAGCCACTGACCTCATGAGGCTATTGAGTATTTGAAATGTGATCCCTCCAATGGAGGGATTAATTTTGTTAATCTTAACTAGTTAATTATAATCACTTAAAATTTAAGTTTAAATAGTCACATGTGGCCAGTGGTTGGACAGTACAACCTTAGGTGACCATACAAACTGTGGTATAAGAGATAGGTGAGCCACTTCGGTCATACCAATGTTCGCATCATGGGAGTGCTGGAAGGAGAAGAGAGGGAGCAAGAAATTGAAAACATATTTGAAAAAATAAGGACTAAAACTTTCCTAACCTGGTGAGAGAAATAAACATACAAGTCCATGAAGTGCAGAATCCTGAACGAGATAAACCCAAAAAGGCCCACACCAAGACACATCATAATTAAAATGCCAAAGGTTAAAAACAAAGAGAGAATCTTTAAAGCAGTAAGAGAAAAGGAGTTACCTACAAGGGAGCTCCCAAAGGACTGTCAGCTGATTTCTCAACAGAAACTTTGCAGGCCAGAAGGGAGTGGAAAGAAATATTCAAAGTGATGAATATCAAGGATCTACAACCAAGGTTCCTCTACACAACAAAGCTATCATTTAGAATCAAAGGACAGATAAAGAGCTTCCCAGGCAAACAAACAAACAAAAAGCTGAAAGAGTTCATCACCACTAAACCAGGATCACATGAAGTGTTAAAGGGTCTGCTTTAAGAAGAAAAAGAAAGGAAAAAACATAAAAAATATGAACAACAAAATGGCAATAAATACGTTTCTATCAACTGTTGAATCTAAAAGTCAAAATAAATAAGCAAACAGAATGGAAACAGACTCATAGATACAGAGAACATTTTGGAGATTGCCAAATGGGAGGGGCTTGGAGGGATGGGTAAAAAAGGTGAAGGAGTTAAGAAGTACGAATAGGTGGTTACAAAATAGTTGCAGGGACGTAAAGTACAGCATAGGGACTATAGCCAATACTATTCTAATAACTATGTATGGTGTGAGTGGGTATGAGATTTATCAGAATGATTACTTAGTAAGTTATATAATGTCTAATCACTGGGGTGTACACCTGAAGCTAATATAATATTATATGTCAACTGTACATTAAAAAATTAAAAATGATTTTAAAAAACAGCTAGATGAGGATGGTCAGGGAAGGTCTCATCAAGCTTACCTTGAGAAGTGTTTGAAGTGGGAGAGAAAGGGAAAATAATGCAATTGGGCTGAAAAAGAGAGGAGGGAAGAGGGAAAACAAGAGCTTTGTCCTGGTAGAACAGCAGCTGCAGATTTAAATGCCCACTGGAAGGTTTATCATGTAAACCAAGAAAACACGTTGGGGAAAGAGATGGCAAGGTGTGGCAGGGACTGTGGAGAACTGGAGACTGTCCCCATCAAACATGGCAGGCATTGGTCAGCTCCAGCCAGGCAGTCAGCGCCATACAGAAATGCAAACCCTGTGTTGACTATTTTCATATTTTTTGAAAGAAGTCAGAAATTCAGATTTTTATGAAAATTCATCTAATTTTAAGTGTTGGCAACTGTGTCAATCTGTATAGACAAAATGTCTTTAGTGGATGTGTTGGTGCCCCACTCACGTCCACTCAGCACGCGCCACTGCCCGCCGGCTGCCTCCTGTGAATGCTTTCAACCCTCTGTCTGAAGACATTGGGCACACACTTGGCTTTCACGCAGGGCAGCCTGGGGGTGTGAAAAGTTAGTGCTCTCGGAAGCAGATGCCCACAAAACAGACATGGGGTGAGTGCATAAATATCCAATTTCCCCGCCTTTCAGCTAGCATAGCTCTGGGGTGTCTTCTGTGTAGTCTCCCAGAATTCCCATGTGAGACTGAGCTCCCACTGTCCACAGCAGGAACTAGTGGAGACATGCCATTCACTGTTTTCCATTCCTTCCCTGTCTCGCTTCCCTTCTCACCTACCAATATGGCTAGGCTTCACCTTCAAATAACCTACTTGCACACCATTCTGTACCTTAGAACCTGATTCTGGAGGGACCTAAACAAAGACATATTTGTAACAAACTCAAAATTTCAGTGATAAACTCCTTAAGTTTTCATTTTCGTTCCTATCCCAGCCAGCACAAGTCAATTTCAGGGACTCTGCCTGGGGATACAAGGCTCCCTTCCCCACGTGGTTCTGAATCCACTATGATATTTTCCTTCTCTGCATTCCACTGCAGGTGGAGAAAGAAAGAGAGTCCAGGGCACTGGGAGAAGATTTTTCACTGGCAAGGCCTACAAGCAGTGACAGCACTTTTGCCCACATTTCACTGGCAGAACTCATTCACCTGGTCCCTCCTACGTGTGGGGGAGGCTGGGGAATGCGGTGTCACTGTGCACCCTCTGCAACGTATTCAGATTTTGTAAAATACTGTCCAGGCCAAAGAGACCATGTCTTTGAACCAGAGCCAGCTTGTGGGCCACCAATTTGGAATTTCTTATCTGCATTTTCCCTAAAAGTCAGAACAGGTGCCAGCGAGTCACCTAACAAGTCCTTAACCTACACAGACACAAATGTGACCACCTTCACCCCAATCATGGAATAAGATGAGTATATGGAAATCAAATCACTTCTTCACTGACTAGTTTTATAATTTCAGGGAGAAAATTTGAGTTTCATGTCTGGTGGTTCTGATAGGAACAGTGGCTCCCAACACAATAGTTTTCTTGCTGCGTTGTCTGCAAAGTGATGGTCTACCTGTAAATAAAAGATCTTTTAAGCGTGGTCCTACTACCACTTCATCTTCAACCGCTCTCCCCGTTGCTATACACATTTTTGCCATGATGTTTGTTTCTTGAACTTGGCCAAACTTTTTCCCGCCTCCAGGTCTTTGCTTTCGCTGTCTCCTATTCTAGTCAGGTGTTCCCTCTCTCACCTCTTCTTCTCCTTTCCCCATTCTTGACCTAGGCGACCCCTGTGTATCAATCAAGTCTCAGTACAAATGCTCTTTCCGTGGAGAAGCTTTCACTGAGCACCCACAATCAAGTCACTGTCCTCTGCCCACTGTTATTCTCGCTCGTTCCATCTATGACCATTTGAAATGCTATTGGTGTGTTTCGTGTGTGTCCTCCGAGCCTGCTCACGTCAGCACCACACACACAGCCCTCAGCGCAGCAGTGGGCACAGAGCTGGTGCTCAAAATGGATTTGCCGCACAAATACATGAATATGGAAAAAATTCCACTGCTTTCAAGAATTTCGTGAAGATACTTTTTATAATTAAAAATAATATATCCCAACCTGTTTTGAAAGTTTACTTAAACTTTATTGGGATTTAGGGAAGAATAGTATTTGTACAATGAATGCTACCTGAAGCAACACGGTAAAATGAAAATTCTTTCCTTATCCCAGAAATCCATGAACTTAATCTTTTCTAAAACTAGCCTAGATAAAAACTCTATGTGATCATTTTTGTCAAAAGGAGTGGAGAGATAAAAACTCTTTAAAAAAGTGGAAATGGCATTATTACAATGTAAAGGGTTATTTTCTAAAACCATGATTGGCCTAAATAACCTACCAAGCCACTCATGGATTTTAAAAAAAGGAGGTGTCAACTTCGATTCTTCCCTTTTGCTTACCCTGCACGCTCCAGTCTGTCTGCCATCACTATGAGTTGTACTCCCAACTGTGGTCCCTCCTCCCCACAGAGACAGCGGCCTGAGTGGGAACGGAGAAAGGGTGTGACATCGAAAGGCTGGGGAGTGCTTCCTGCATGTGGTGCATTTTGTTTTCACCGGTTCTAAAATGGCCCCAGGGACATAACGCAGAGACCGGGACTGAGCTAGCCGGACCCCTTGATTCCAGGCCCAGCACTTGCCAGCTGTGATGTGGCACGTTACCTGGTCGGACCTCAGCTGCGGTTCCTCTCATGAAAAGAGGAATATTGGTACCTCCCGAATGAGGTGGTGATAGCCATGAGTGAATGCAGCGATGCAAGGACACATTAAAAACAGGAAGAAGGGAGGAAGGAAGGAAGGAAGGAAGGAAGGAAGGAAGGAAGGAAGGAAGGAAGGAAGGAAGGAAGGAGAAAGAAAAGAAAAGAAAGAGAAACCTTACTCTGAAACCACTGTGAACCAGTTTTGCATGTAGTACCTTAAACTCTCTGGGACTCACCTAATTTTCCTAAAAAATCAAACAGAGCTGGTGGGTCACAGGACTTCTACTGGGCTGTAGCAGTCAATGGTAAAAGCTCTGGAGGTTCCATTTTTGCCCAAGACTGTGTCACTCTAAGTTTCCAAATGCATAATGAAGCTGTCTATTTAAGAAGTACACTTATTTGTTTAGTTAGAAATGTGATTTTTGGTTTTTAGTTTTCATTTGGGAGCGATTTATTGGCAACTGGTGAGATTTGAAAGTTTTTTTCCCTATAGGAGGTGGATTTGGAAGCCTGGAACTCTTTTGGAAGCTGAAACTAATTAAAATATTTATTTTAGCACCCGTAGCTAAGACACTGCAGGGGAGAGAGTCCAGCATTGATTTTTATGAAGGTGTAATTATATCTACTAATCTCTCATGTGTGCTGTTCGGCATATGCCCCAGTACCACCCCACCTGCCCAGACACCTGCCTGGTGTGTTAATTGGTAGAACAGTATTTAATGCCTGACCTAAGGGCACCCAGGTCTCCCCATCCCCACCCAGGAGCAATACAGCCCTGTTCCTTCCACCTTTTATTACCTATAGACCCACCTCTGAGTGAAGTACTCTCCTAGTTTCGCATTCCCTGAGAGCTATAAAGAAGAGGAAAAGAGAAAAGCTGAGAGATGAAGTAACTGAGTGTCAGTTTTGGGGGTGTGCTCTCCCAGAGGCTGAGGAAGATACAAAAATATGTAAGTGTCCTCTGTACTTCCTGAGTGCTTACAAAACCCTTGAAGAAGTGTGGTTTCAGTACAAGCCAGAGCTGGTTTCAGTACTAGACAAAGCTGGTTTCAGTACAAGACAAAGCCAATGTGAACATCCACCATTTTTGAGTGGTGGAAGCTAGTGACGGCTGAACTGTAACTGAAGACAAGTGTACCAAGGGTTGAGGCTGTAGACGAAGACCGGGAACTACGAACACCCTCTGTGTCCAAGCAGGGGCTCAAGCAGGTTGATCACATTACTCCGCCCTACTCTCCATAGGTGTATTGTTTTCAGAATATTTTACAGGTAATGAAACTGGGACTCCATAAAGTTCAGTGCCTTGGGAAGCAGTTATTAGCGGACTGAGTACATAGACTTGGAGGTCACGTGGACTTCCAAGCCTCTACTGATGACCAGAAACATGACTTTGGGCAAGTTACTTCCTCTTTGTAAACCTCTGTTTTTTCAGCTATAAAAGAGGAGTGATAACAGTTAATGAATCGAATTTCTCGTGAAGATTCGATGAGTGGAAGCATGAAAAATGTGACACGTCACCTGTCACGGGGGGCAGGACAAGTCAAGTTTTGACATCCTCCTCCACAAAGGCCACACTTGGGGAGGGGTTGGGGGGTAAGTGGTGGAGGCAAGATACCAGCTTGGGATTTTTGTTCTACTCATACAGCTAAGCATTCAGTTTTTGAGAACTTAATTCAGGGGAAATAACTGAAAGTGGAAGAGGATGGACAGGGAGAACAGAATTGGAAAGAAACCGATCAATCCTGCTTCTGGAATATGCCTAATATGGGTCCTTTGACTCCCATACCAGGCTTTAGAAAAAATCTGATGACCTAAGAACTATAGGTTTTTACCAAGAGAAGAGACTCCGTAAGGCTTCTAGAGTCCCCAGCCTTGATGGTGAAGAGAAATTACAATGTTATATTTTTACAGGCTAAGTCCCATTTCTTTTTCTCCAAGACTTGCCTCACACCCTCCCCCCTTCCTCTGCCTCTCCACCTCTTGACCTCAGCCTCCTTCTTCAAGGGCCAGTTCAGATCCTACCTTCTCCTCATGAGTCTGCCCTCCCCTTTCTCTGGAGGCTGAAACACTTCTTTTTAGTGTGACATTTATTTGATTTCTTTGTTTCATACAGATTAATTTCCCTCAAATAAGTTATGTGCTGCCTTTGTCTACGCCACAGGGTTGGATACTAAGTCGAAAACCTAGGAGGCTCTAATAGACATGTGCGTTGTATAAATTCTTGGTGAGAAATGAACTGATTATGGCAGTTGTGAAACACCCACCTGGCAGCCAGGACTGAACTGTAAACTTGGCACAGAATTTAAAGGCTTGGTCCCCACCCTGAAGGTACTTTCATCCCTAAAGAAAACAAAGCTCACAGCATTGTATGACTGGAGACACTATGGCAGAGAGGTCAGCAGTGTAGATTCCAGCGTTACTTACTTTCCCTTGCCTTGCTTAACAGTAAAATGGACACAATGGTAGGACCTACTTGGTGGGGCCTTTGTTGGATTTAAATGAGACCGTGCCAGTCAACCGCAGTGCAGAGCCGTCTATCGAGGGCTCAAAGTCAGCTCCCAGTGGCTTCAGAAATGAGAAGAGCGTTTGTTCAAATGCCAGGGTGGAACGACAAACATCTTCTACTCAACAGGCTCACCTGGACGTATTCCAGGTACCGCTCGAGCTGCTGTTCACTTATTTTATGGGGAAATAAATGGTGATGGAAAAAATAAGTAAATAAAAATGAAAAAATATTTTAAGGCATTTTATGCTAAGTACATAGCTCACAGTGAGAATAACACTTCCATCCCGTGCCAGTTTCTATACAGTGGCATGGGGGCGAGGAGAAAAGCGCTGAAACAATTTGCTGAGGAGCTCACTTCTGGGCCTGTAAAGCCCCAGAAAGAGGTGACTCTGGGAGTCAGAGCCGTTTATTGTCCTTGCCTTCCTGAGTCCCAAGGATGGGTACCTTGGAGACATAAAGCGATAGAGTTCCAGGCAGTGAACGTGGAGGAGTTTTGCTGCTGTGTGCTCCATTACGAGGGGGGCGGCGGGCTGAGGACACTGAGCTGCCGTAGGACTGTGCTGCATATTATTCCCAACAGAGGCCCCGTTTCAACACAGGCAGCATTTCCTTTTTCTGAGACTGCTTTGAGGAAAACAAGCAGGCAGATTTGATATTACTGAGCCGGAATCGTGCAGCCTGAGAGGCGTCTTGTGGACCAGCGGCCTGGCTCTGGGAGCAGTTGTGTCCAGAGTTGGCAGGGAGGAGGGGACGAGACTTTTGGGGGAATGACTTTGGAGCACAGGAATGCGCTCTCCTAAGCGGGGTTTGGGAGTCTTTTGAATAAGTATCAGCTTGGTTTCTGGTGGTTGCTGGTCCTGTGGGGAGCACCCACCACACCAAAGTGAAACTCTCCAGCAATTGCGCTTAGCATAAGGGTGCCACAAATAGCAAAAAGGGTTTCTGGTTCAGAGGCTTCCTGTTGCAAATTCAACCCACCTGTTTGGTGAATTTGGTGAGAGGGGGGCACCTGTCAAGAGGGTTTCAGGTTGATCCTCTTAATATGCATCCCTGCAGCTGGGGAAGTTACAGTGCTGAGCTGCACTTGGTTTTGAATGTGATCATCCTCCTCTCCTAAATGAAGGTAAGAGAACTACCTGCGATTATATAGGGCCCAGCAGAAGTGACGCCTGCCTGAGTGTGGTTGCTAGGGTAATAATATGGGTGTAATAATTTACAGTTTTAATTTAAGCATTTCACCTACAATGTCATATGGTGTGCCTGAGTGTGACATTGTTATGTCACAGAATTACATGCTGAGGATAATAAAAGATTTTGTAAAAAAGGGGGGCGTTATTTGTGCCAGACCCTGTAGCTTCAACAGAGGCACATGGTGAAATATGGGAGGAAGCTCTGCCAGCCCAACAATGAGCAGCGGAAAGCCTTTAGGAAGGTGATAAGGTAGACATCCTGATAACAACAACAGCCCTGCAGAGAGCGTTGTCTGCTTGCTCTCTCTGTGCACGGTGCTCAGCCCTGCACGATCTCAGGGTTCTCGCTGTCACTCTGCAAGGTGGGCACTACGACCTTCCCTTTAGGTTGAGCCTGAAGCACTGACAGGTCAGCCGCCTGCCTAGAGTCACACACCCTGCAAGGACAGAGGCAGGGCTTGGCCGCTGATTGTCCTCATTCCAAAGTTTCTTCTCTTTCCCTCCAGCTGCTGCTGTCAGTCACTTTTATAAGCTTCATTGAACCCAATATGCATGGAACACCTGCTGGGCGTAGGGCAGCGCATGAAGTGCCCCAGGGGGACAGGAAGAAGTGTGAGTCCACCTGTGCCTGCAGAATAGTTCTGGAAAAGCGATGAACCATTCGTGTGGTTATCAAGTGGATGAGACTAAGAGCCATCTACCAAAGAAGACAGTAATCCTTCCTAAGAAAACAAGGTGGAGACCACATCTGCTTCCTATCCAGGGTGCAAACATCTCCTGAGGCTGTGAGAGGGCCAGGAGTCAGAGCACAAATCAGGTCTTAGGGCTGAAGGTCCTGAATTCTGGTCCCAGCTGTACCCCAAACTAGTTCTGTGTCCTGGGCGTTACTTCACCTCCTTGGGACTCAGTTTCCTAGTTTAGAGGAATAATAAAAATGAAAATTTAATGTTTGCCCTGGACTACTAATGTTTGCACAAGATTCAGTGGAGATCACATGAATTATATAAACACACTGCAAGAACTTTTTTTTTCGAAATCCTCACCCAGTGATATGTTTATTGATTCTACAGAGAGGAAGGGAGAGTGAGAGAGGGAGAGAAACATCTATGTGAGAGAGAAACATTGATTGGTTGCCTCCCATACACACCCCAACTGGGGATTGAACCTGTAACCTAAGTATGTGCCCTGAGTGGGGATCAAACTTGCAAACTTTTTGGAGTACAGGACAACGCTCTAACCAACTGAGCCACCTGGCCAACACTTAAGAAATTTCTTTATTGTGTTTTATTCCTTGGGAGGGCTGCAGGAAACCAGGGAGGGGATATCACTGAGGGCTCAGTGCTTAGGGATGGCCTTATAGATAAAGATAACAAAGAAAGCCCCCGCACCACCCACCCCCCGCCAAGGGGGTGTCCAACTTTTTGATATCTCTGTACCACACTGGAGAAGAGTTGTTTTGGGCCATACATTAAATACGTTGGGACAGGTAATCACACACACACAAACATCTCATGTCTTAAGTAAATTTATGATTTCGTATTGGGCCGCATTCATAACCATCTGGGGTGCATGCGGCCCTTGGGTCACGGGTTGGACCGCTGCTAGAATTTTCTGAATTCTGGAGGCCTTCAACTGGTCAGTTCTCATTTCATGGTGACTCATAATCGTGTTTAACACCAGGGGTTAAAGGATGGGGTCCAAGATTCTGTCCAGCTCTGGATCCAGTGAAA